>CABHPR010156646.1:0-17602 GCA_902168415.1 Peromyscus melanophrys
CCCCCACAAATGATGCCATGAACAGGGACCAGAGACTTGGCGAAAGGAGAGAAGGGACATTGCGGGTATAAGGAGGCATGCCATAAGGAATTGAAAAGTAAAGGCAACAGTATTTTATTCTCAGGAGTAAAAGTGGCTGAAAGATGCCCAAGTGAACCTGCAGTATATATCTCTATCTGGGGTTCTTTCTTTTTCTCTCTCTCTTAATCTCTATCTATTTACTAAATTAGGTTTTAAAATGGTAGTATAAGTAAGTCTTAGAAATGTAGGCTTAGGTATATTAGGGTAGAATAAGCTCTAGGTATAAGGATATTGTATAGGCTTAAGTATATTAGGACAGAATAAGCTTTAGGTATAGGGATAATAGAAACTCAAGTTAGAGCTGGGTGGTGGTGGTGGCGGCGGCGGCGCATGCCTTTAATCCCAGCACACGGGAGGCAGAGGCAGGCGGATCTTTGTGAGTTCGAGGCCAGCCTGGTCTACAGAGCGAGATCCAGGAAAGGCGCAAAGCTACACAGAGAAACCTTGTCTCGAAAAAACAAAGCAAAACAAAACAAATAAAAAAGAAACTTAAGGTAGAGAAGGTTTTCCCCAAGCAAGGATGGGACCTGGGACACAGAGGGCAGCATCCAGGACCTAGCAGCCATTGCAAACTTGGCAGTCTGTGAGGCTACAGAAGCTCCAGAAGCTGCCAACAGTGGTAGATGCCAGAGCCAGTGCAAACAGCAGCAGCCAAGTATCAGCGGCTGAGACCAGTGGAGTGTCATAGCTTCCCAAGCAGCAGACGCCAAGAGCCAGTGAAAGCAGAACCAGCACGAGCAGTGAGAGTTCTGTGTGCTTTCTGCCATGAAAGAGCCATGGCAGGAGAATGCAGTCAGCCAGCTAGAGAGATATAGCTTGAGGCTATGTTCAACCTTGACAAGTCAAGCAGAGACACCCTGCCTGATAGAGACAAATGGCAGGCAGTGGCTTGGAGGGCAGCAAAGACTTTGGAACCCAGCTGCTAGAGCAGATCTGTCTCCACAATCCCTGGTGGCTAGAGTCTGGCAGAGATACCACAGGAGAGGTGGACAGCGAAGTGGACAGCTGGAGAGTGACAGTGCAGGGTGCTTTGGCAGCTGTGTGGGAGACAAAGCCTCCAAAGAAAGATGCCCTCGGGGCACACACCAGGAGGGTCAGGGAACAGAGGCTCTAAGTCTGAGTGCATTCCTAGAATACCCGAGAGCCTGAGGCAGCATTTGGCAGAGCTTGGGATATGAGGACCACCAGCAGAGCAGGTAATGCAACTGGAGCACAGTGGCCGTGACTGGCCACGGCTGGGTTTCCTCCCAGTCCCTGGGTGCTGAGAGTGGCAGCTCACAGCCTCTTCAGCCCATGTGGCGTGAGGCAATTGAAAGCTCTCAGGGCCTCAGGACACAGAGGTCCTGGGAACAGCCCGGTTACAGGAGGCACAGACAGACCAGGACTGTAATTGCTGTGAAGAAAGCCAGGAGCCAAAAGCCTTGCAGCTTCTGTTTGCTGGCTGTGCAGAGAGCTTTTCCGAAGAGCTCATAGCAGCTCAGTTACTATGGCAGTTACTTCACCCTGAGGCAAGGTTCCTAGGGAAAGACTGCCTTAAAATGCTGCTGTAACTGAAAGTACCTCTGTGGCTGAGAACAAAAGTTTCAGAGAAACTTGTTTGAACTAGAATTGTTAACTGCAAAAAGGTTTTGGTTATGGGTTTCTTCATATTTGGAAGACTAGTACAAGAATTTATTTTTTGAACTTTTCAGTTCAAAAATGGACAGGAGTGATTTAATTGCAATGGGACAATTTTGACTTTACCTACATATACAGACTCTATTAACTGTGGTGATTCATGAACTGTTTTGTGTTAAAAATGGAACTGTTCTGTGGAACTGATTTTATGTAAAAATGGAACTGCTTATGGAACTAGTTTTATGTTTGGAGTTTTTCTACCTAAGCTCAAGATGCAGCTTAAGAAATTATAAAGAAAAGGGGGAGTTAATATTCCTTAGTCTATTTAATTAAAAAATATTTTCTTGTCCCTTGAGTGGACTGATGTTATGTTAATGTACCCTATGCTTTGTATAGTTCTATTAAGAAATTGCTTTTGGATGTTTGCTAAAATTTTTAAAAGTGTTAATGGTTATATTGAGAGTATTGCTTTTGAATGTAGGTTTGTAGGGACTGTAATTGTGTATAATATTTATGTTAGAGTTATTATATTAACCTGTTAATGTTGAAGCTAAGAGAGTATTTAAGTTTAATGCGGATGCATCAGAAGTTTATTGATTTATTTGATGCAGTTGCATTAGGAGTTTGATTTAAAAAAGGGCTTGGTGCAGCTAAGACTGCTGTAGTCATCTTAGACCTATTCCAAAAAGGATATTTATTCCATCTTTATCATCCTCTACTCCTTCACTGGGAGATGTGGCAGCTATGGGGATTGCTGTGGTTGTTACAGATACTTGCAAGCTCTTAATGGAGAGCTTTTTAAAATATTAAGAGGGACCTGTGGGAGCCCATAGAGGTTTCCTAGTGAAATCTGAGCTTGCTTTACCCAGCAGGACTGCATAAGAGGATGACTAAACCATGGGCCTGGGTACCAGGTGTTTAGAAGGGTCTACACTTGGTTGCATATAGCAAAGGGGAGGTCTTTTGCCTCACCCCTTGGCACTGTTATAAAAAAAAAAAAAGCCCTTTTGAATAAAGTTCTGGGCCAGTGGATAAAGATCCAGGCCCTCCTGAGGCTATCCTGTGTTTCTATCTTTCTCTCTCCCCTTTATATTTCTATCTAAATCTCTTATCCCTATCTCCTCAAGAGTACCCTGGGGGAAAAGGTGGGTGCAGATTTCCCACAGCCCTGGCTGGCTTTGAAGTCACTATGTAGATGTTCAGAATAACCTTGCACTCCTGACTCTCCTCCTTGTGCCTCCTGAGTGCTGGACTTATGAGGTGACACACAGCCAGTGCTGTTTTGTCTCCAACAGTACACTTAAGCTCATGCTCAGAGTTCTTCAGTCTATTTCCTCCTGAGCAAGTGTCTCCAACAGCCCCCGATAGGAAGCCATGGACCCTCTTAGGCACAAGGCCATATGGGCCTCAGACCCCATTCCCAGCCCAAGCTTTGCTTCCTAAGTGCCCCAGTGGGTAACCAATCGCCTCCACACTCCCACAGCCCTCAGTGGCTCTTGCTGCCATGCACCCCACCACGGTCTGAACCCTGAGGCAGCAAACCCTTCCTTCCTTGTTTCTTTCAGACAGATGAAAAAAGCAACCAATACCATGAGTTCTGGTAGACTGTGTCTTTCAAGGATGCGCCCCACTGAACTGAGTTGACTGTATCTGCTTTGGAACGCTGCAGGGCCCTCCTTCAGATGCAGCATCCCTACTTCTTCTGTCCACCTCTTCCCAGCTGACTGCACTATGCGTGTGTGTGTATAGTGTACATCGCCTTTTCTGAGGCAAGGTTTTTGGCTAGGCTGGCCAGCCAATGAGCTCTGGGGATCACCCTGCCTCCAGCCCTAGCGCCAGCTGTGGAGTTACAGACATGTGTTGCTATGCTCAGCTTTTATGTGGATTCTGAGGAGCCAAAGTCAGATCCTCCTGCCTGAGCAGCAGGCCTTTTCCCAACAGGTGTCTCCCAGCCCCAATGGCATTACTGTGGGAGGCTACGGAACCTTTAAGGGGTGGGAACCGCCTGAAAGAAGTTTCTGGGTACAGGCCTTTAAAGGTTACCCTCACGCCTGTTCACTCTCTTGCTTCCTAGACTGCAGCGATGAGATAAAAATCCCGCATCCCTTAAGCTGCTTCTGTCTGGGGCTGAGGACATTGTGATGCAGAAGTACGGCATAGCTGGGCTCCACCTCAGAAGTGGCTGGGCAGGGAGCGGAGGTGACGTGCCTGGAGCAGGGCCTGGATGAGGTCCCAAGGGGATGAAGAGGGAGGTAGGGCACAAAAGAGAAGGGCCGTGTGCACCACCTGTGTGGGTGAGGGTGAAGGAGAGGAGGACACCAAGAAGTGGGGTGTGACTAGGAGTCCAGCAGAGGCCCCTGAAAACTATATGCAGCAGCAGGAGGAGGCTGGGTGGGGGTGTCCAGATGCAGCCTATGGTCCCACATGAACACTAACACCCCCACATCTCCAGCTGGGGCAGCAGACTGAGGGGCCTTGGGGGAGCTGCTGGGCTCGGAGATTCCCAGGGGGGCAGCCTCAGTGCGGTCCCCTGACCTGCCCCGGGGGCCCTGAACCAGGGCTGTGGCTCTCCCCACTGAGAGATGCTGGTTCAGATGCAAAGTCTGCTTTATTCACAGGGACCCCCCACTGAGCCCCACCTGGGGTGCTCCCTGGAGCACTGGATCACAGGTGCTGCCTGCGGTGTCTCAGCACCTCCGTGGGGGTGAACAGGAAGTCCTCCCCGCACAGCTGGCAGTGGTAGGGCCTCTGCAGCGCCGAGGTCTTCTGTGGTGGTGCAGGAGCGGCCTCCTCAGACCCTGTAGAGGAAAGGGGTGGCTATGGCTCACACCCAACCCTGGTGCCTGGTGCCAGCATTTGGGGCACCCAGCCACAGTCTCCCCTGTGGAGCGGTACTGTGGCAGTGTGACGAGACAGAGGTGGCTGTGCAACCAGAAACCGCGACAGCCACTGAAGAGAAAAACAGATGACAGACAGGTCAAGGGAGGAGCCTCCGGGTCCTGTGCGGTCCTGGCTAGGGCTAGGGTCTTTGGCTGCCGGTCCCCAGTATCCAGCAAGCCAGACACAGGCAGCAATGTGTGATGGACAATAGTTAAGGACGTCACGCTCGGCAGGCACAGGATCCTCATGTCCCCTCCTGGACTTGCCTGGACCATCCTGCGGCGCCTCAGGGCAGGTGTTCTCGTGAGCGATGCGCTCCAGGGGTGTGAATGGCATGTGCAGGCCACAGTGCGGGCAGGTCCAGAAGGAGCGCAGGCAGTCACTGTACAGGTCGGTGTCGCTCTACAGCAGAGCAAAGGAGTGAGTCAGGACCCGTGCGTCACCAGCTGGGGGCCAGGACTGTGACTGCCAGGGGGCCTGGAGCTTCCACCCACCCACCTGCCGAGCAGGAGACTTCAAGCTGCAAGCGAGCACACTCACCGTGAGACAGTTGTAGGTGAGAAAATCGGAGACCGCGTAGCCCCCCTTGGTGGGGTGGGGAGACAGGGTAGAGTTCCCAAAGAGGCCGGGCAGGCTAGGGGCAGCTGTGATGGTCTGGGGTCCCACATAAAGGTTCTGGGCTTCTAGGCCAGTGAGCCGTCGGAGGCTGTAGGGGACCTACAGAAGGAGAGACCAGAGACAGAGATGGGGTGGGCACCCCCAGAGTCAGCTCTGCCTAATGCCCTCCCTTGGACTTTGTGGGCATGGAGCCACTCACTACTTGCTTTCAAGCCTTTGTGGCCCCAGCAAGGTATCTCAGACTTGCTCCCCTTTTCCCAACTGCCTAGGCCTGTCCTCACCCCCAGGAAGTCAGCCTGGAATCATCCCTCTCCCTGGACCTCCACGGGGCAGGGCCAGAAGCAGCTGTCTGTTCCCACCTAAGAGTGTGGTTTCAGTCCACCCTGCCCATGTCTCCCCTCTGTCCTCAGGGGGAACACCTAAGCCCTCACACTCCACATGTCCTTAGCTTACACCGTGCATGTGTAAGGCACCTATCATTTGCTCAATGAGCGGCACAGGGTGGTGTCTAGCAGCATGGCCTCTGGAGCCAAATACTTGTGCTTCCCCTTAGCCACGTGACCTCGGGTACCGCTTACCCTCTTTGAACTAAAATCCCTTAAATGAACCCCCACTAAGTGACGCCCCTTCGGGCCACACAGTACCTTGGAGGCCATGAACTGTAGCAGCTCCCGGCTCAGGGCAGCCACCTCCTGGGGGCCGACTGCTGGAGACTCTACCTCTTCCTCCTGCTCTAGCCTCTGCCGCCGGGCCTGGTGAGCCAGCTGCCGGTCCAGGGCACTTTCCCAGCGGGCACGGAGCCGCAGGGATGTTGCCAGGAGCCGGACGGCACTCTCACTATCTGCGAGCTGCAGCTCCAGCCAACTGTCAGCTACCAGGCGGGAGCAGTCACCGTTGGTGTCAATGGACCGGCTGAACAGCAGGAGGGACTGAAAGAGACAAGAGTCAGGAGCCAGGACACGGCTCAGGGTGCCACCTCAGAGCACCCGCCCGGCTATGTTCCTGTCTACCCATCATTTACAACCCATCCATCGAAACACATTCGTTCCTTACCTGCCCATCCCCCACTTGTCCGTCACCGTACCCAATGTCCCTCCCTCTCTCGATAATACTGTCCACCCATCCACATGTCTACCCATCCACCCACCGACCTCTTCTCCCACCCAAGCCTCCTCCCACCCTGTCTACTCAGCACAGAGACCCCACAACCCTGCAGGCCTCCTCTGCATGTTCTGGTGCTGGAGACACAGTGAACAGCACAAAGCCAGCCCCACCACCAGCGGACATTCAACTTGGAGAGACCAAGACAGAATCAAAGAGTAGAATGTCCCGGGAGCCTACGAGTCAAGGAATCTTAGGGGCCACAGACAGGGAGTGGATGTGATCACAGGAAGTCGTAAACTGATGACTCATGCTTTACTCCCACTGCTTGGGAGGCTGAGGAGGGAAGACGGAAGCCAGAAAGACCCCAGACACAGGCACATGGGTCTCTGACACCGAAGCAGGGCCAGGACCACCTGTGTGCTGTTCAATGGTGATATTTGGGGGGCAACCCCACAGGAAGGGCAGGGCTGGCCATGGGTGGATGGGCTGGAGGCTGGTGATAGTACCACAGGGCTCAGCGGGTGATGCCCATTTGAGGTTCCACATCCTAAACAAGCAGTCAAAGGGGAGCAGACTGGGATGCAGACATCATCCCAAATGGCAGATGTCTCATCCCCACCATCCCTTTCTCCACAGTACACAGGAGCCTGGGGTGCATTGTCTCCATTGCACATGATTGCCAGCTGGCTGGCACAGATCCCTGGCCCACAGCAATGGAGGCTGGCACCCATGGCTCGAGGAAAAGGCCTCAGTGGAGGTCAAGGGCTGCAGCCTCCTAAAGGCCCTGCATGGTTTCTGTCCTGTCTTCGGGAACAAAACCAGAGGGGTCTGAAGAGTGGGGACATCCAGCTGACTGGGGGAGCTGCAGGGGCAGCATGTGACCCTAGATCTGGGGTCACTACTCCCTCTGCGTGGCCCAGGCGGTGAAGTGACCTCAGCTTCCTCTGTAAAGTGAACACTTAGGCCATGGAAGCGACTATGGGCGGGACCTCTTCCTGGACTAGGCTCGGCTTTCTACAGCCACTACATCAAAGCCTGCCCCAGTCTCCAGCCAAACACAGCAGCACACACCTGCCTTGGGGCCTTGGCCCATGCTGGCCCTCTTGCTAAAGACTCCTCTCAGAGTGTGACCCGGTCCCTTCAGGACTGCGGCCAGTCAGCACATCTCATCAGCTCATATCGTACCAGTCAGTGCCCACCACCTCCTGACACTCCTCCACATCCCTATTTTTCCTGGGGATTTAAAACAAACAAACAAACAGCCCAGGCTGGCTTCAAACTCATGAGCCTCCTTCAGGGGTTACAGGTATTCACCTGCATTCCTGGATTCCTATGAAGGCATAGGCTTCCCTGACCTGTGAGCCCAGGAGAGCAGGAGAGGGCCTGACCCCTCAGTGTGCCACCGGGTGCTGGGAACAGTGCTTGGCACCAGCAGGCACTCAACAAGTAACCACGCATAGAGCCACAAATAAGGACCGCCCACAGCCGCAGACCACGTGAGCAGCCAGTGTGGGCAGAGGGCAGCTCCTCCAGACCACCGTCCAAAGTCAGGGCAGAGGCCTACCTGGAGGGCTGGGATGCGGACGCAGTTCACCAGGTACGGTTTGTTGGTCTCCAGCAGGGAGACGAAGGCCAGCAGCTGGTGCTTGCAGCTCATTTGGTCCTTGCCATCTGAAAGGTGAAAGTGGCCAGCTCAGACCCACCTGACTGCCCGGCTGCACACCCATGACCACCCTTCCATCACTCAGGGCCTGACATCACACAGTACACGGATAGTTTGCCCACGGGTTATGACGGCGACTTTGGCTTATCGTAAACACACTGCCGCAGCCTGTGAGCTCTGGACTGTGACACTAAGGAACTGCTGTCCACCCTGAGAGGGCCATCAACACTGTTCTCACACAAACAGTCCTTGTTATTAAATGACATGAAGTCTGGTGTGTGCTTTAAAATTCTCCAGCCAGAGAGGTGGCTCGGCTGGGAGAGGTGCTTGCTGCCAAGCCTGACCACCTGAGTTCAATCCCCAGGACCCACATGCTAGAAGGAAAACTGACTGCCACAAACTGTCCTGACTGCCATATGCACGCGGTAACATGTGTGCCCTGAAACACACGCACACACAAAGTAAATAAGTGTAAAAAAATTACATTTTACAGCAGGAAGGTAACAAAGCAGGGGTTAACGGATGGCGACAGCTGTTGGGGCTGCTTGAGGGCACCCATCACTACCTTGTGTGGTTGGAAATTTTCAAAATGAAGAGAGAAAAAGAGAGAGAGAAGCTGAGGAGGTAGCTGGGTAGGACACTTATCTCACTTATGTGAGGCTATGGGCTCAAGATCTTCTTGTGGATCATTTAACTATGTAAGGATGTGTGACATTTGTTTACATTGTGGAATATTACTTTAACTGTGTAAAGGTGTGCTACATTGTTTATGTTGTGGAACATTTAACTGTGTAAAGGTGTGCTACATTGTTTATGTTGTGGAACATTTAACTGTGTAAAGGTGTGCTACATTGTTTATGTTGTGGAACATTTAACTGTGTAAAGGTGTGCTACATTTGTTTAATGATGAAAAGATGTGTTACTGTTTCACTTTGCCTGCAAAAGGCACCTGATTGGTCTAATAAAAAGCTGACCAGCCAATAGCTAGGCAGAAGAGGGATAGGTGGGGCTGGCGGGCAGAGAGAATAAATAGGAGGAGAAATCTAGGCTCCAGTGGAATGTGAGAAGGAGGAGAAAATAATGAGTGAGAAAGACAGGGATGCACCTGGGGCCAGAAGCCAGACATAGAGACAGCAGGAAAGTAAGATATACAGAAAGAAAAGAAAAAAAAAAAAAAAAAAGGTTAAAAGCCCTGAGGCAAAATGTAGATAAAGAGAAACAGATTGAAATAAGAGTTAAGCTAAGGCTGAGCATTCGTAACTAAGGAGAAGTGTCTGTGTCGTGATTTGGGAGCTGGTTGGTGGCTCAAAAAAAAAAAGCCTACTACAATATCTAGTGCCACAAAAACAACAAAAAGGAAGGAAGTGGAACCCACAGAGAGAGCCACGACCTGGTCATGGTGGGCAACAAAGCTGATTCTACCCTAGACCCCGCCCCTCCTAAGCCTTGTCTTTGTCAATGACCATCTCACTTTCTTCACATCCCAAGAGGGTGAGCTGGCTCCTGAGCGAGCAGTCAGGCTGCAGGGGACAGTGCCAGCCTGGGGACGGGGCCCTGTGGCCCTGCCTGCATGTCTGCACAAAAGCTGGGGGGCTTCGCTCCTCAGGACCAAGCTGAGGCTCTCACAGGCTGACCAGCACAGGGCCAGCTGTGGTGCTGTCGGCTGGATTCAGGCAGCGGCCCAGAAGCCCAGCACCGCATGCTGCCTGCAACCACCTGCAAGGCCTCTCCTGAAGCTCCCCTCCCACAGCACAGCACAGATGGGGTGTGAGAAGGAGCCCTGGGGGATGCCCGAGTGCGGGACCTGGGCTTGCGGTGGTACCACCAGGGTCACTGTACCTTGGCTCCTCCCTTCACGGCCTGCGGCCTCCTGCTCCTGTGTGTGCAATACCTCAGGGCTGTTGGCGAAGACGCAGGTGGGGTGCAGCACGGTGCCCTGCTTGGCCTGGGTGTGGAAAATCTGCAGAGGGCGGAGACAAGCACTGGAGCAGAGGCTGCGGACCTGCTCCACCCAGGGCCCAGTCCCCGGACCTGCTCCACCCAGGGCCCAGTCTCCTCTTCCCCTCCCCGGCACAATAGTCCCTCCTCATCCATGAAGTCCTCTGGACCCCTGTGTAAGCTGGGTGTGACCCACTGCCTTGCCCTCCTCCAGCCCTGCCCCCTCTGGCTAGTGTGCGGAGCAGCCCAAGGACAGAGCCAAGGGTCCTTCTGCCACACCGGAACATAGCCGGCGCCCAGGAAATGTGTTAAGCGACAGACTCAGGGACAGAAGGGAGAAGGACCCACCTGGTCCGAGTCCTTGCGGCCACTGTTGAATGCATCGGGCACAGCCAGCTGCGGGTAGAGGCCCCGCCCCAGCACCAGCTTGAGTAGGGCCAGCTGGTCGCGGGTCAGGTCCTGGGCTGAGCTGGCAGCCGCCTGCAGCTGATCCAAGTTGTGCCGAAGCTTGAACTTCACATCCTGTAGAGACAAGGATTGGTGGTGGCCCCTGTGGCGGCCCTGGGGACAGACGGACGGACACACACACACACACACACACACACACACACTGTGGAAGGTGCTATGCTAGGATGCACGGGTTGGGAAGGGCTCTGGCAATCATGGGGTGAGAACAAGACAGACTCTTCAAGCCCTGGGGGTGGCTGTTTCTCCTGTGTCACGCGGCCCTTCATGCCCCTGACCCAGGACTTGGCTATCCCACCTGGATGTCAACGCTGTCAGCCCGCTGGGAGGCGGAGCCCTCGCGGTCCTCATCACTGGAGCAGCCATCCTCCTGCAGCCGCAGCACCTTGCGCCTGCGTCCCCCGCCCTCCTCGTGCTGCCGCTTCAGCTGGTGCAGGGCCCGGCGCTCCCGGCGCTGCTGCAGCCGGCTGTAGCTGTCTGTAGGGGCCGCTACCTGGGCCCCACTCAGCAACCCGTGATCCTCCAACAGCTCCTGCGGACAGGAAGGGCACAGGGGAGTGGGCGGACACAGGCTCACAGGCTCAGTGTTCTCTTCAGTACAGAATGATGGTGCCCCGGTTCCCCTGCAGGGCTGGATGGGAGTCAGTCCTTTGCCCCAGCCTTGAGTTCTGGGCCCTGGGAAGAGCTGTCACTAGTTAGTCCAGGAAGTCCTGGCCAGGCGCATGTGGTTCACAGGAGGGTCATGGCAGCGGCTCCCAGAGCTGTCTCCAGGCTCACTGGAGGGCTAGAGCAGGCCACAGGGCCTCTGACCCCAGAAGATTCCTCTCACAGCTGGGCTGTACCTGGGAACCTATCAGGCATGCCAAATCTCAAGCCGGACATGGCCATGCATACCTGTAATCCTAGCACTCAAGAGGCTGAGGCAGGAGGATCACGGGTTTAAGATCAGCCAGGGCTACCTATAACAAGGCCCTGTAAAGAAAAGGGGACTAGGAATTTCTGCTCAGTGATAGAGTGCTTACCTAGCATGAACAAGACCTTGGGTTCAAGATTCAACACCACAAAAAAAAAAAAAGTAAAAAAAGTAAAAAAAAAAAAAAAAAAAAAAAGCCGGGCGGTGGTGGCACAGCCTTTAATCCCAGCACTTGGGAGGCAGAGGCAGGTGGATCTCTGTGAGTTCAAGGCCAGCCTGGTCTACAGAGCGAATTTCAGGACAGCCAAAGTTGTTAAATGGTGAAATCAAAACTCAAAAAACCAAAAAGAAAAAAAAAAAAAAAGGCCAAATCCCACCAACCCAGACCTTCCTATTCAAGAATCCCTCAGGACCCAGAGGGAGACCTGAGTCCCCCTTCCCCCACTACCCTGCCATCAAAGGATGCAATCTCAGGGGCCCTTTTCCCACTGTGCCTGAGAACATGGATGCTGTATGTGTGCACATGCAAGTGTGCCTATGCCGTGATACACACCACATCAGCTTCTCACAGTGTCTGGGGGTAACAAGGATGGAATCACAGCTCCGAAAGCTGCAGATATGGAGAGGGAATGACTGAGCCCGACATGGGGACCCTGGAAAGGTTTCTGAGTCCCAATTGACCCACCTGCAGTCAAGGCCAGAGACTACCCCAGGAACACCTGTTACCTCCCCTCTACAGACACTGCCGCGACTATGGCAAAGCTCAATGTATCTGAGCTTCCTGTAGGCGATGGACAGACAGAAGCCACAGAACCATGGGGTCCAAGTTCAAGATGGAGAGCACATGCTCTGTTCTCACTCATCTCCGGGGACCACAGTAACGCACTGTCCACACACCACCCACATGCCTGTCAGGTAGCATCTGGTGAGCTGCATATATTTGCTCACTGGGATTCATGGAGGGTGCAAGACTGTCACTACTTTTATCTTCCAGTTTGCAGGGGAAGCTAAGGCCCAAGGGACAGCATGTGCCTGCAGCCACACTGTCAGAACGTGGCAGAGCTGGGATCCGCTGCACAATGTTGGGCTCCAGACCCACGGGCTGTCCTGTTACGTTACACAGTCCCTCAGCACTCGGCCTGAGCTTAAGGTCAGCACCCAGGGGCCAAGAGTGGGCTTCCCCGGTAGGATGCCACACGGCCCAGTGACCCATGCGCCTTCCCGAGGAACCC
Organism: Peromyscus melanophrys; assembly: GCA_902168415.1. NCBI lineage: Eukaryota > Metazoa > Chordata > Mammalia > Rodentia > Cricetidae > Peromyscus > Peromyscus melanophrys. The sequence goes on from CABHPR010156646.1 coordinate 12,512, forward strand.
CCTTCAAGGTCCACATTTTTTTGGTTTTTTGAGACAGGGTTTCTCTGTGTAGCTTTGTGCCTCTCCTGGAACTCACTCTGTAGCCCAGGCTGGCCTCAAACTCACAGAGATCCGCTTGGCTCTGCCTCCCGAGTGCTGGGATTAAAGGCGTGCGCCACCACTGCCCGGCTAAGGTCCACATTTTTTTCCACCATGCCCAGGATGCCCCAGTCCTGCTGTCTTCTTGGACGGCGATGTGGTAGGGCCCTGGTCACCAAGAAGGGTCTGGTCCTCACCTTGAACTGGCGCCGCAGGTTGGCCATCTCATACAGCCGGTGCTCTTCCACACCCCGGCGGCGGCACCACTTACGGGAGTTCCTGCTCCGCTCAGACTTCACCTGGTTGAGGGGCAGACACCTCAGAGTCAGGGCCCGGCTAGCTCGGGGAGGGAGCCCAAGCACAGGAGGCTCTGAAGCAAGGGCAGGCTGGGAGCCTCCTCCCGGAACTCAGCCTCAGCGCTGTACTCCCGCCCCCAGGAGCACCCAAACAGCACGCTGGGTTAGGTACCCCGAGTCATGACTCTGAACGGCCACTGGTGAGGGCTCAGCAATGGTGGACAGGGTATACAATGTCCCCCAAGGAGGCTGGCTTTTCTCCACACAACACTGGCTTCTGTCAGGTTGTGGCAATCCCAAGCTCCCTGTTGATCCTGGGCTGGGCATTGGCTGCCCCTTGGCCCGAGGGCATGAATGGCAGGGACAAGGGATTCCTTAGGTAGATTCAGGGCTCAGACACATGAGGCACTACAGCTGCAAGATTCCCCATTGGGAAGAATGGCAGAGGCACCCAGCCACCCAGCCCAGCCTCACCTGCACCCAGGCATTGAAGACATTGAAGAGCGTGAAGGGGTCGCCCTGGTCACTTTCCAGGGGCCGCCGGGCAGTGGCGCAGTCCAGGCTGCTCTGGGCACTCCGGGTGAATGGTGACTGGACGCTGAGGGCAGCAGCAATGGTCAGCACGGGCTCTGCCAGGCTGAACATGGAGCCCAGGATCAGCATCTTCCCTGTGGGCGGCAGGAGCGGAGCTAAGCCTCCCAGGTCCTGGGGAAGCAGCCTTTCTGCTCTGCGGGGTTCTGAGGCCCGACTGCGCCTCCTTTCCCCTTGCTCACAAAGAACCTCAGGAACCAGAAGGGCAGATTCAAACCCACAGGCTGAGATTTGTGATCGTGTAACCCTGGGCAAGAGGCTCCATTCCCTGTCTCTCTGCTGGAGGTGAGCAGGATTTGTACCTCCTTAGGCCCACGGGGCCCTGTTTGGTGCTGGCCACAACTTTGAGCTTCCTGTGTGTTCACAATGGCTTCCAGCAGCCCTCCCCAGGTTGATTTCCTTAGCTCTCCATGGCCACAACTCTCTTCTCCGAGTGAGACCTGCCCGCGGCCTGCCCTGGTCTGCTCTGGGGCTGACTGTGCCTACAGCAGAACGAAAGTGGCTGCAGCCTTCATTTAGTTCAAGGACAAGGAGGAGGAAGGCAGGAGCTGAGGAAGAAAGGAGGTGAAAAGAAGGCAAGGGAGATCGAGGAAGGCCATGGGGAAGGAAAGTGATAGGCTCAGAACTCAGTGTGGTCCATGCATCCACGCCCATCAGTGAGGAGCAGGGAATCCCCTGGCTCTGGAGACCCGTGTAGACACAGGACTTTCTGGGAGCTCAGGCCTGCCCGGTCAAACGCCTGCTCAGCCTCACTGGGTCTCCTCCACACTGTCACACACTGGCCCCATGGAATGAGAGGCACTGAAGCCAGGCTGCAGCTGGGCTAGGCTGGACCCAGGCCTGCACAAGGTCCCAGGACTGCCCGGAGACCATATCTGTCTTTCACTGTGAGACACTCAGAGCCAGCCCATCATGGGTCACCTTGGCCCATCGTGGGTCACCTGTGCCTCACGCCCTCTGCTCTGCCACTGCTTCCCCCCAGGTTTGGTCAAGTGGGTCACAAATTTCCCACCTCGGTAGATGATGTGGAGCATGAAGCCAAGCTCTATGGCTCCCCTAATGGCGCCTGTCCCTCACCCTGGGGCACACGTCAGTTCCTCAGCTGAGCCTGCTTCCTCACCTATCCTGAGGAGGAACAGAGGAAATGGGGGGAGTGCCTGAAGCTCCCCTGGCATGGCAAGAGCCCCAAGAACGCTCTTCAGCCCTCCGCTCTGATTCCTTTAGTCTGACTCCCTCCAGACAGACAAAAACTAGCCATCTGCTTAGGCCCTGGAGGCCTCAGAGAGCACGGCATCCAGCCTCTCAGGGCTGCTCTGCTAGGGACAAGAGAGATAGCCTCGGCCACAGATTTGGGCAGCAGCATGTGGGTGGCCCTGCTGAGGTGGCAAAACACGGGCTGTGGTGGAAACAGAACAAACATTGTGAGTCATGAGAGCTGAGGTCCAGGGATGACTCAGAATGAGCAAGAGGGAGAGAGCTGGTGACCATACAGGGCCACCAGACAGACCAGGGGTGGATCTGTGCTGGGGGAAGGACCCGTGTCTGAGGCCCGCCTCAGGATGAGGGTGGCCAAAGGCAGCAGCTCTGGCTCAGTTAGCACCCCAGCGTTAGCACCCCAGTGGGAAAACTACCCTAAGACAGTGTGTCCTAACAGCTGTCACTGGTCAGACGGAGTTCAGGAGCCTGAGCCCTCAGGGCAAAGGCCCCTTCTTGGTAAGGGGTGGAGACAGGCTGGCTCCCTCTGCTCCAGGCCACTGAGGCCCTCTACAGTGTGGAGCTGAGGAGGACACAGCTCCAGAGGGGCCCCAGACCCGGCCCTTCTGACTCACCAGGAGCTGGGGGGGACACAGCTCCAGAGGGGCCCCAGACCCGGCCCTTCTGACTCACCAGGCTGACCTCTTCATTTTCTGCACTTCCCGTCCCACAAAGCAGAGTTCCCCTTAAACACTCCAGTCTTTCACCCAGAGCCTCTCACTGACCCCAGGCCAGGCACAGCACTGTTCCGGCCTGCCATCAGGCGTCTGCTTGAGTGCCAGTGTGGCCCCATGGCCACCCGGTGCCCTCCCAGGCAGTGCTGCTGTGTCCACCTCCCATGCATGGTATGTGAGCTCCATCAGAGTAGCTTCACTGTCCCACAGGCTTCTAGAATCCTCCTGGCTCATGGCATTGAATGATGGCGCTAACACTGTTTCAGGGACACCCCAGCTGCGGGAAGCCAGGGAACAGTTTACTGTGTCGTACCAGCCAGCGGGCCTCTAGTGGAATGATATTCAGAGGCTAGAGGCCCCAATATCACAGTGTTGGGGCTTTGCTCACTTCTTGGCTTCTCTGCTACATACATTTTGATTAAATATTTTAAACTACTAGGCAGGGAAGGCTGGAACGGGAACGGAGGGGAAGGAGGGGCTGCAGGGGAGCTGTGATCAGTACTTGCCAGCGCATGCACACACCTGGACTGGACACTGGCCTGCCCTAGTTGCTGCTTCCTGTCTGTCTTTTCTTAGCCTTCGAAGACCCTCTCCTCCCTGTACCTCACCTGCCCTCTTCCCCTGCCAGCGACACAGGCTTCCTCGATCACACTGGAAAGTTCCCACCACGGGGCCTCTGCACCGGCTGTCCCCTCGGCCTGGCCTGCCAATACGGCAGCCACTAGCCACACGTGGCTACGAAGATCAGCACGTGAGACGTGGCTGATCCAAACACTGGAATGGGAACTGTGCACTGGACTCCCAAGATGAACATGAAGAAACAAGATAAATACTGTGATAATTTCGTACCAATTACATGGTGTAAGCATGTTCTGGGTGCATTTGTCTAAGCAAAAGGAATTACCCCAAATGGATCCTCCCACCTCCCTTTGCTGAGTCTGAAGTCACGCTACTTCTAGCTGACACTGGGAATGTCCTGCCCATTCCACACACACTGCTCACACCCTCATCTCCATGTCTCTGCACAACCATCAGCTTCCCTCGAGTGACAGTGGTGCCTGACCATCCCCACACGTCCTGTCCGTCTCCTGCTTCCTCTCTCTGTCACACCTGTGCTCACTTTCCTGGTCCGTGTGTATTGTGTTCGCTGCTGCACCCCAGCACCAGGCACTGGACCCTCACGAATGAGTGCTGTATGACAGTCAATGTCCTGGGAAGGCCTGGACTTGCCTATGAGTCACTCAGAACGAGCAGGTCCGTGAGCTCTGCTGGAGGGGATCCTTACCAATCACAACATCTACAGGCAGCTGGGCCAGCAGAGACCCGATGGGGGTGAGGGCCTCCGAGCTGTCCAGGGCCCCCTGGTCGCGGAGATACAGGATAGCAGTTTCCAGGCTGGCAGGTGGAGGGGGCTCGATGAAGGGGAAGGTCCGTGGGTCCCCTACACTCATACTCTTCATCTGAAACGAGAAGCAAATATCCTCAGGGGACACAGGAGCCACTGTGGCACAGGGACTACAGAGTATCAATTTCATCAAACTCCAAAATGTCTCACGTTGAGGTCTATCTCGCTCACAGATCTACATGGGAGGAACTGCAATTCCTGCATCCACTAGAAAACCGGACTTCCAGTGCACACGTGACTGCATTGGGCCAATCTGAAAACGCCCCAGGGATAAGGCACACGGCAGCTGGTACACCCTTGACACCCTCTGGGTGGGGGAAGCTGGCTAGAAGCCTAAATCTACCAGGACGATGGACCGCCTGGACCCATCCACCACAGCAGAAAATTCCTTGGATTGCTCCTCAGCCGGGCAGGCCACCTGTGAGGGGACAGCGTGGGAGAATGTAACAGAACACTCCATCACCAGGCTCATCTTGGCATATAAATCAGGGACCTCTCTGGAGAGCAGATGAAAGGAGGTATGACATGGGAGATCAGAGAGTCTGCCTGGATCATCCGGGGCTTGGAGATCCAGCTGTCCACCCAGCCACTGGCCGCCCCACCTTCCACCCTGTTCCCTGATACTGTCAAAAAGATCATCATGAGTAAAGCATGACAGTGTCATCCCAATACTCAAGAGGCTGAGGCAGGAGAATTCTGAGTTCAAGGCCAGCCTGTGCTATATGGTGAGATCCTGCCTCAAAACACACACACACACACACACACACACACACACACACACACACACACACAC
>CABHPR010156646.1:17612-28386 GCA_902168415.1 Peromyscus melanophrys
CACACACACACACACACACACACACACACACACACACACACACACACTGAAAAATCGAAGATAAATTTAAGAAGTAACCAAAAGTGAAGAGTGTGGCTTTCTGCTTTAATTTCCCACACTACACGGCCAGTGCTTTTGAGGCTGTGTTTTGACTGCTAGATAGGCTCTCTTTGTATAGCCCAAGCTGGCCTCCATTTCTATGGCCTCCTAATTGAGCCTCCTGGGTGCTGGGATTCCAGGCACATAGCATCACCCCTGGTAAGCCACTGTCACTTTAACAGGTGGATAAGTCACCAGTGAGTCAAGGAACCTGTGCTGTGTCACAATCAAAATCCCTTTAAACCCCGAGTGAGAACAGAGGACACCAGAGTGTACGCCTGCAGGAAGGGCACTGTAGGAAGGGCACCGGCTTGTGCCACCTCCCAGACACGCCCGGGCAGCATGGGAACCAAGGCAAACACTTGCTTTCTCTTCTCTTTTTCATTCAGTCTTTGGCAATGAACCCAGGGCCTCACACAGGCTAGACCGTGTTCTACGTCTGAGCTCGAGTGCCAGCTCTCTCCCCTTTTCATTTTACGATAGGAGCTTACATCTTGGCTTGGACTCACTATGTAGCCTAAAATGAACCCGACCCTTCCGCCCCCACCTCCAGAGTGCTGGGGTGACAGGTGTGGCCACCATGCTGGGTGTGTAGGTGCTGGGTTTGGAACTAAGGGCTCTAAGCGTGCCGGGCAGGTGCTCTCCGGCTGAGCTGCAGGCTCAGTCCTGCTGCAACTCGGCACCTTCCTGCTCAGCATCCTCTGTGCTGGGATGGCAGGTGCACAGAGACTGTGCTTCCCGGCCTCCCCAAAAGTGACTGGCAGGTGACTGAGCAGTGCTGGATTTTTGTTGTTGTTGTTGTTGTTGTTTTAGAGACAGGGTTTCCCTGTGTAGCCCTGGCTGTCCTGGATCTCGCTCTGTAGCCCAGGCTGACCTGGAAATCACAGAGCTCCGCCTGCCTCTGCCTCCCGAGTGCTGGGATTCAAGGCGTGCGCCACAATCATCTGGCCCACTGCTGGGTTTTGTATCAGGCTCCCACAGCCGGCTGTTCTCACTCCAGGCTCCTCTCCCATGTAGGGGAGTGGTGTCCTGTCATCCCAGCACTCGGGAGGCATGGGCAAGAGGGCAGCTGCAAGGAAAAGAACAGCCAAAAGGAGCTGGTGGTGGTGCACACCTTTAATCCCAGCACTCAGGAGGCAGAGACAGGCAGATCTCTGTGAGTTCAAGGACACCCTGGTCTACAGAGGGAGTTCTAGGACAGCCAGGGCTACAGAATAGAGAAACCTTGCCCAAAACCACACAACCCTCACAAAAAAAAAAAAAAAAAAAAAAAAAAAAAAAAAAAATAGGCAAGCCTGGGCTACATAGCAAATTCCAGGCCAGCCAGGAATACACAGAGACCCACCGAGAGAGAGCAAAGAGAGAGCTGTTAGCCAACCCCTGAGGGTCCCTGTCACAGAAACTAAACCAAAGCTACCCTACAAGTCAAAAGTCATGACTTAAATGTCTTAAGGAATCTGGTGTCAAAAGCTGCTTTGCACTGAGCTCTGCTTCCAGCCAAAGCCCTGTCTGCGCCCTTGGATCTGAGGAGCAACCCTCCAACTTGAGTGTGATCTCCCAGGGCGTGGACGGCCCTGACTGGGTCAAAACCCCTCCTGACTCCTCCCTGGCAGCCACAGGGTCAGGAGGCCTCACCTGAAGCACCAGTGCGTCCAGGGCCACCCTGCGAATTTCTGGGACTGGGTATGGGGCGAAGGCGTCGTAGTCAGACTCGGCGTAGAGGCGGTAGCAGACGCCGGGGCCCGTGCGGCCCGCTCGGCCCTTGCGCTGCTCGGCGCTGGCCTGGCTGATCCAGAATTCCTGCAGCCGCTGCAGTTTGGCCTGCGGGTCGTAGCTCATCTCCTTCACCTTCCCTGGGTGAAGCAGAGGTAGGAAGGGGTGCTGAGGAGGGCACTGAGTGTGCACAGCAGCACAAAGAAGTGCTGGCTCCGCTCGACCCCACATGCCACTCCGCCACAGTCCTGAGAGAATATTCTAGGCCTGCCCCAACGCTCTGCTCACTTGCGCTTTCATTTCCACGTCTGTGCACTGGCAGCACGTGGAGAGTGTGCCTGGCATACGCTGATCCCTAGACTTTCAGCGGTGGGACAGCAGGGCCTCACCCTTCCTCCACCCTTTTGCTTCTTGGCCCTGAGCGAGCTGTCTTGCTGTCTCCATTACAGGCCCAAAGTACTAGGGTCACCAGACCACGGGCAGAAGCCATGAGCCAGGACACATCTCTGCAGAAGCGATGAGGCAGGGTCTGTTAGGTAGAAGGCTGCTGGCTTGCAGAAGCGATGAGGCAGGGTCTGTTAGGTAGAAGGCTGCTGGCTAACACATGTGCCCCTTTTTACCTTTGTTCTCTGACCTTGGCTCCTTCGGATGGTCAGTCATCCCACACACCCTGATTAAGTAAGCACCGACTATGGTAGGCACAGGTGCTGGGGAGCCAGCCACGTGCAAACAAAGGCCCTGGTCTCCTGGGACCAAGGGCACCGCCACACGGTGCATCCACTACTTTTGCCACATCCTACTGCCTCAAAATCAAGAGCATACCATGTCTAAACTGATGGCATTTAAACAATGTCTCCGTGGTACATGGTATTATGGAATGTTTTACCTGCCATGCCACCAGGGCATGCCACTAAGGCTCCTGGGCATTCACACTGTACCAGGTGCCCACACACCCAAGAGAACCAACTCCCTCCTCCTTGCAACCTAAGGATGGTGTTGTTCCTATGTCCATCTTACAGACGTGTCAACGACAAGACCCCACCGGCCAGCTCTGATGTATCTTAGCAACTATGCTAGGCTGACTTTTCCAGTGAATGTTCCAGTTGGGAACACGTGAAATAAACAGAGCCACAGATTTAAAATTCTGGTCCCTCCCAACAGCAGCAGAAGGGAGAGATTACTAGGTATGAATGTTTGTGCAAGCCATGGGACAAGAGGAGAGAGACAGATCTCAGCGGGGAGAGCAGGAAGGCCCTGAGACAGAGAGATGCAAGCTTGGGATGTGTGAGGGACACTGAGGTGTTGCCTGGGCTCCACAGCTCAGTACACCTCCGCCCTGCAGTGGTGGGAGCTCTGTGGTCACGTCTGTGCCTCTCTCACTGTGCCTACATTTCCCCTGGTTCCTCATGGTGGTACATGGGCACTGAGTGCCACCCTTACCAGAATCCACTACAAAGCGGATCCCGTCGATGGTGACCGAGGTCTCAGCAATGTTAGTGGACAGGATGCACTTCCGTACTCCAGCTGGAGCCACATCGAACACCTGGGGCAAGGGAGGAAGTCACATGAGGAACTAACTCAGCCCTGATGGACCTGCTTGCTCAACGGCCTCCTGGGCATTCCAGGCATACTTCACCCATGGCCTAAAACAGCCTCGGCACCCTCCTCGGTACCCACCTCACCTACACATCGCCTGAGCCATCCTAGGCCTCGCTCCCTCAACACCTCAGCCCCTGAACATCTTAAACGTTCCTTGAACTCTTCACCATCCCCAAGCCCTAGCCCCTTCCCCTAGTCCAGGCCCCTCCATCTCCACCCTTAGCCCACAGAGCTGCTCTCCGGTCTCCAGGTTCCAGGCAAACACACTCTAACCCCACCCCCAACACCCATGCCCCTACTGTTCAGAACTTTCCTATGGCTCCCCAGCATACTTGGGACCAAGTCTAGCACCACACTGAGTCTTCAGGCACCCTGTGGTCCAGCCCTACTCACCTGTCAGCCCCATCTCTCCTTACTTCTTCAGGCTGTCACCTAGGTCCCTTTTGCAGAAGCCCTTCTCTTGGTGCTAGGCATAATGCTAAGGGCAACAGCCACGGCCACATCCAGCTTGCCACAGTACTTGTTAGGAATAAAATTTCCCTGGAACTCGGTGAGAGAGCCTATAGCCTACAAACCTGAAAGCAAAACCCTCTGGTCTGCCTTTCATAGAAAATCTGCCGACTCCTGGTTAAGATCCCCAGGGCCAAATATCCTGGATTTATAAACCGTTCGGCCATTTGATGGCTATAACACCACCACACAAGCCCACTACCTGGGGTTGGGGGATACAACCAGTGCTATGCGTAGCCACACTTGGTTCCTGGCCTCGAGACCCCCACCAGCCCTGCCTTGCAGGGTACGTGCAGTACCTTGTCCTGGTCGGCCACAGAGAGAGCGCTGTGCAGCGGCAGCACCACCCAGCGCTGGGTGAGGCTGGCATAGGCCTGGGCAGCATCCAGCACCGTGCTGATCTCTGCCATGCCACTGAGGAAGACAAGAAGGTCCCCCCGCTCCTCAGGGGGGTACTTATTGTCGATGGCCTCCAGCACTCTCAGGAAAGGCCGCGGGTCCAGCTTCTCTGACTTGGACGCTGTCTGCTCTGCCTCCTGTGGCTGGTACACTACCTGTGAGAGAGCCAGTACGGGGACAAGCTGTCACTCGAGAGCAGCCATGGGGCAGGGCTCACAGGGGCATCCAGCACGACTCGTCGGCAGGTGGCTCACTCAAGGTGGGTAATTTTTAGAGGAGATGGTGAGACCAAAAAGCAGCGAGGGGACAAGAAGGCCTCCGGGTACCGGCAGGGCTGCAGGTTTTAAAATCAAGGTGCTGACTACAAAGGTGTATTAACTGGACAGCACAGAGGCTCTTACAGAATCAAACCCTGACCAAGAAAAAGAGCTGAGCCTGTGAGGACCCCACCCAGCATCCTCATGGGCATGCAAAACCACAAACCAACTCCCGGCAACAATGAAGTCCTGCCTGAACAGAGCCTTACTACACAATAGCAACATCTGGACTGTGCCACATCTGGACTGTGCCAACAGGGAGAGAACACATCTGACACATACATGGAGGGATGCAGTGAAAGGTCCTGTGATGACAGTCCCTGCCCTGCTAGATGGTAGAGCTGTGAGAGGGGAGGACCCTGAGTCCCTGAAGGACCACGGGAAACAGAGCAGTCTTCCTCCTGGGAGGGCTGGATTTCCCACAAGAGAAACATGCTTCTCCCATAGCAGACCTTAGCAGGTCGCAATGTTCAGGGACCAGATGCTCAACGAGAGAGGCTGTGGGCTGCAGAGATGGGACAGGGTAGTGGGAAGCAGAGGCAGAGAGGCCGGGGCTCACCGTGATGGGGAAGAGCCTCCCAGGCACCTGCACCACTGGAGCATGGCTGAAGTAGCTGGAGAAGAGAGAGATGTTGATGGTGGCCGACATGAGGATGACCTTGAGGTCAGGCCGCTGGGGCAGCAGGCGACGCAGGACACCCAGCAGGAAGTCGTTGTGCAGGTGGCGCTCATGGACCTCGTCCACGATCAGGACCTGGTACTGGGGCAGGCTGGGCTCGCGCTGGATCTGGCGTAGGAGCAGCCCCACCGTCAGAAACACGATTTTGGTGGCCGCTGAGCGTGTGCTTTCAAAGCGGATCTGGTAGCCAACCTGGGGGGCGGGAAGGAGAGTGTGAGGTCAGGAAAGCACACAGTGAAGAGGTGGAGCACCAGAGCTCCTCCCTGTCCGACACGGGAGTCTGAGGCAAAGCCATGTCTGTGGGTCAGACTTGAGTTCTGTGGACTTGAGGTGGGATCACAGTTCTGATATGAGGCCACTGACCTGGGCACACAAGGTCACCCTAGAGACCGGATTTCCTCCCCCTGGATGTGCAAGACTGTATGTGATTATGCCCATGCAGCGTCTGGTGCCGTTCCTGATATCAGGGTAATGGAGAGGTACAGGTTAGGGATGCAGCCCAGTGACAGAGCAACCGTTGGCATGAACGAGACCCTAGTTCAACCCCTAGCACTCCCACAGAAACACAAAACAAAAACCCAACTGTCTTTAATCAGAATTTCCTAATGGCTGCTAGGAAATAAGATGGGTGAGTATTCCCTCCTTTGCTTCCATCTGTCTGGCTGTTAAGCTTAGCTGCAGATAGACGTTCTAGAAGAATCATCTCTGGGTCAGTACCTAAGTGACAACTCTAATGCATATTGCTACAGGGACGGTCAACTCATTGCCCCGTGTCTCACTGGGAAACCTGGGAGCCTGGTGTGCCGCTCACCTGGGAACCGTACTGACTGAGGCTCTCGAAGCCGACGCGCTTGGCCAGTGAGATGCAGGCGATTCTCCGGGGCTGCGTGCACGCCACATGACTGAAGCCAGCAGCCAGTAAGTACTGGGGGACCTGGGTGGACTTGCCACAGCCTGTGTCACCAGCCACCACCACCACCTGGTGCTCCTTGAGTGTCTGCAGGATGCGGTTCCCGTATTGGGCGATGGGAAGCGCCGCCCGCTCACGCTGCAGTTTGGCGAGCCGCCCAAAAGCCTGCTTCTGCTCGAAGTCCAGGTAGTGAAGCAGAGCCCGACGGAACTCAGACACTTTCTCGGGGGGCAGCCACCTGCCCGGCCCCTGACGACCCCGAGTGTCTGGGCCGAGAATGGAGAGGTTGATGCGGTAGCGGGGGTCATATGTGCGAGGCAGGTCAGCTAGAGCAGGGATGCCGTGTTTGGAATGGCCAGGGTCCTTCTCCTCCTTCCTGGAGGCCTTGAGGTGCTGGAATCTCTGCAGGCGTTCAAAGAAAGCCCAGAACTTCTGGCATTCCTCAGAACCACGACGGATGTAATCCTCATCACGGAAGAATACATCCTCCAAGAGGCGCCGAGTCTCGGGGCACTTCCAGTCCCATTTCTCCAGGGACTCTTCTTCCCTGGGAGCTCGATGGTGGTGCCGGTCTCCGCGGTCCCTCTCCTCCCTCGTCCTGGGAGGGGGCATGGTTCCTATCACAGTGTTGTCAGAAGTAGTCTCTGTTCTGATCACTTAGACCCAAGTATTCTCACCTACACCCCATGCCCCATCTCCAGCAAGCAGGAACTGGAGATGAACTCCCCTTTCCTTGTACGGGAGCACTGTGGATGGCAGGGTGGGTAACCAGGGGCCTGAAGGAGCTGGGGACACACGAGGGACCTCATGACTTCTGCAGTGATCTCTGAAGGGGACAAGGGTTCATTCTGGACTTCCAGGTCCTGGATGCTTGGAAAAGAGAAAAGACAGCCATTCACTTTCAGAACATCAATTAAAAGCCTGCTATTCTTCAAGCACTGGACTAGGAAGGGGAGGTTGTGCATGCTACTACATGTAGGTCACATGGTCAATCAACAAGAGAATCTTTTAAGAAGAAATAACAGAAACAATGAAAATAGGGAACAGGCTTCTCATCTGGTGTCCACTGGGCTTCCCAACACTGAATGAAGCCCTTTGAAATTGAATTTCTTAAATTGAAACTAAATTTGAAATTGAAACCACATTTCTATGGTGCTAGGGATTGGTTTTGCCGGCCTGGCACATGCCATCCTTTGTCTGGTTTTCAGAGAACAGCCCATCACATCCACATGGCTCTGGTGGGTTGGACAAACCACAAAGGCCTACCCAGCCATGGTACTCTTTCTCCCCCTTCAATCAGTGATTGGTCAGAAGAATGGACACATGACCCAACCAGGTCCCTACTCTGTAATTTACACTTGGTTGCTAGGCAAGAGAATCTCTCCTTTTCAAAATCTGTTCTACCTAGACAAGTTGGATTAAACTTGAACCCATTCAGAGTAGCTCAGGGGCATGAGTCTTTCCTAGAATGTACCTTAGACAATAACATTCATATAGACACAATGGGCACACAGTGGGATGACCACTGTGAGAGGGACATGGGTTATATCTGATAACATCATTAGTGTCCAAAGCTTAGTTCCTGTCAACCCTCCACTTCTTGTCTTGGTAGGAAAATGCCTTTTCTTTCCCTGCCATGCTGAGATGGAGCCCAAAGCCTCACACATTAGGCAGGTGCTCTACTACTGAGCTACACCACCATCCACAAAAATGCCATTTTGCTTAAAGTCGGGATCTTGTTTTCTCTCAGTTGAAAAAAAAATGCAATAAAGCACATATGGCTGTCTGTGCTGGAACTAGCTCTGGAGACCAGGCTGGCCTTGAACTCAAGAGATCCACCTGCCTCTGCCTCCCGAGTGCTGGAATTAAAGGCATGTGCCACCACAGCCAGGTTCATTCTTCTTTCTTAAAAGGGTTTATGAGACTAGTGAGATGGCTCAGTGGGTAAAGCATTTGCCAACAAGCCTGGCAACCTGAGTTTGAGTCTTGGAACCCATATGGGAGGAAAGTTGCTTATGATTGTTAAAAGGGCTCACACACTTCCTTGGTTAAGAACTTAGAGACAAGTAGATCATCAGGTTTGAATCTGATCATTTACCATGAACAAATAAATTTATTTGAAGTGGTTTTCTTCGTGTATAAAACTGGGGCAATAGCCATCAAATATCAAAACACTGGCAAAGGAGCCAAAGAGCAACTATTACTCAAATTCAATGCTTTCTCCCTCACAATCAGAGATTCCAACACACGGGAAACAGCAAAGGCACAGGGCATCCAACCTGGGGAAAACTGACATAAAAGGCCACAAATCACCTCCTGGTGGCATTAGTAATTTCACCAACTCAGCCTTCAGTCTCAGAGTCCAGAGGTTTACTTTATGCAGTCACTGGGGTGGGAGGGGACTCAGTCCAACCCTAGGAACTGTTGGAGCTCTATTTTAGTTTTGAGTGAGGGAGACCTTGTGAAGTGGCTGGGGTGACTCCCACAGACGAGCAGACACCAGGCAGAGTATATCACTCCTGAGCAATCTGAAGCTGGGCGACGACAGGAACTGCTCCAAGATCTCCTAGTCTAGAAGGGAACGAGGACAAGGCTTTGGAAAGCTACTAGAATATGCAGCCAGTGATCCTCAGAAAATAGGGACTGTAAAAAGGAGAGGGCTCCTTTCAGGCAATAAACTGCCTACGCATGCTAGGCCCAACATCAGCATCCCAGGCCTACCAAGGAGTCTATTCTTTCAAGCATTCATTCATTTGATTTGGGTTTTGTTTGACACAGAGGTCTCATATACTCTAGGATGACCTTGAACTCTCTACACAGGGTTAAGGATGACTCTGAATTCATCATCCAGTCTCAATCATCCAAGTGCTGGGATTGCCGGTAAGCGCCATCATACCGAACTCTCGTTGATTTACTTCAGACAGGGTATGGCTTCGGGACACAAACTTGCCATTGTAGCCCAGATTGGAATAAAACTCATCCTCCAAAGTAATGGGAATACAGGTGTGCATCAACACCTGGCTTCTCTTGAGCTTTTAGATTACCCGGATCTTCCATTTTTTTCTATAAATTTGTCTCTAACCATCTCTTGATTCTTTGGACTATTTCTAGGCTCAAATCCTGCTTTGTTTCTCTCGCTCTCCGTCTTCAGACCTCAGTCTCTTTCTCAGTCCATCTTATCACCGTATCTTACTTCTTTTCCCTGCCAGTACTAAGGTTCAGTCACAAGCAACCCACGCCCTCAAACTCAAGCCTTTGTTCTTGCCCAGCATGTAGTTATGTAGTTTACGGAACCATCTTCCCAACCTATTTTTTTCCTCCTTTTTCCTGTAACCTAACTCTTTTCCTCAAACCTCCAATTGACTTTCTCCACCTTCTTCATTTTGTTTCAACTTTTGTTTTTTTAAGCATTATTTTTGGAGACAAGAGTCTTTCTATGTAGTCTGGGTTGGCCTTTGACAATCCTGCTGTTTCCGCCTCCTATACTGATTCCACACCTGGTTCCTGGCCATCCGTTTATGTCCACAAAGCTCCACTCAATGCTCTCCAATGGGGTGTGTGTGTGTGTGTGTGTGTGTGGTCTCAATCATGTATGTAAGCATATATGTTCACTTCCTCACAACATTAAGAAAGTGCCATCCCCACTCTATTTTACTAAGCTAAATAAGCAGCAGGAGAAACGTGAGTTTGGGGTGCATTTCTTCCTTTGGTCATTTTTCAGAACGCCTCTCCATCACCTCCCAACTTTGAGGGTTGTTTCAAACTCCATTTTTCCATAAGCGTGGTTCTCACTACCATCCAGTCCTTCTTCCCAATCTGTTCCCGGCGCCCTCGTGAGCCTCGCTCGGAGGCACCCCATCACCCTGGGCCCCTTTTCCTCTCCAGCTCCCGGACTCTCGGTCCATCTGTGCCCCAAATCCTTCCAGTTCCGGGCCTCTCGGTCCGCCAGCTTCTCACTCAGGATCGCGCACCGCCGGAGCTCCCGGGGTCCCGGCTTCCTGCCTATTCCTTCATTATACTGGGGCTCTCTCAACGCCCCGGCTCGCTGGGAACCAGCCCCAGACACGTCCCGCAGAAGGCACCGCCGCACGCAGTCGCCCCGCACGCACGCCCCGCCCCTTACCTCCGAAAAACGGCGGACGCCTCTACTTCCGGTCCTAAGTGCTCTGCGCCTGCGCAGGCCGCTGCAGCGCGACCTGGCCTCTCAGTACAAAGGAGCCAATAGAGAGTAGGGGGCGGGCCAATGCCCATGCTGCGCCTGCGCACCAGGAGCTCATGGGGCACCTCGCTTCAGGCCAGGTCTTGGGCGATTTGGCGCCCTCTAGAGGCAGGAAGAATGGTTACAGGTAAGTGCCTGGCCCTGGCCCTGCCCTCCCCGCAGCTGTCTGTACCCCAGGATTTCAGAAAAGCCAAGGTTTGGGGCTAGCAAGGGAGCTCAGACACTATTAAAACAGTCCCATGGGACCCTGGCAACATAAGTAGCTACCACAGTTAGTTAATCTCTCATTCTATGGGGCATGATAAATTTAATTCAGTAGCTATATACAT
>CABHPR010156647.1:0-27993 GCA_902168415.1 Peromyscus melanophrys
GAGGTGACCATTTAGGCTCTTCTTTCTCTTCCCACAGGTAAAAGCTCTCTGAATGTAAGTAGTAGCTGAGAGGTCATGTGTGTGTGAAAATATCTGACTCTAACAAGGTGAAAAGCCATTTCATGCCAGGCAATACTGAGGGTAGGCTGCACAAATGCACAGCCAACATTGTTTTCTATGCAGTCAGCAAAGTAGTGCTAAACACTGGGAGTAAACTGTGGTAAGATGTGGGACATGCTGGGTAGTGGTGGTGCACACCTTCAATCCCAACAGTCAGGAGGCAGAGGCAGGCAGATCTCTGAGTTCGAGCCCAGCCTGGTCTACAGAGTGAGTGACAGGACAGCCAGGACTACACAGAGAAACCCCATCTCAAAACCCACCCACCCCACCCCCCAAAAATGATGTGGGACACAGGACACTCAGTGTCAAAAACAAAGAGGAATGTTTGTACATGTTTTGCGCCTTCTTTGCTTCGGACACTGAGAAGCCCCCAGACTGTAAGAAGTAGTAGTTTCCACATAATCCAATCGGTCTTACAGCCTGTCTAGACAGAGCACAAGCAAATAATTTGATTTCTAGCTTTAGCTTTAAACTTCAAATTCATCGCCATGCCAACACCCGAACCCTCCCTGCGCCACTCACACAAATGTTTATAAGAAATGGTCATTAAGGACAGTCAGTGTCGTAAGAGTTGGCTTAATTCTGCAGCCTGCCCTTCAAACAGCCATTGGTGGGAACTGATGACTTGTGTGTGAACAAGCATTTGTCCGGCTTGTGTAATCCAAATTGGTTTGTCAAAAACTCCAGGTCACATTCTTACACTAGGAGAGAACGTTCTATAAACAGGACACACATTTAGGAAAAGCCAATAGAAGAGACCTGTCTGCACTAAAGAGAGAGTTTATTTTGACTAATCTCCAATGTCCACGCCATTACTTTCCGATGCCCGCCCCCACTTGCATTGTCTGATATGTCAGGACCCAAACAGAGCCCCACAACTACATTGGGTTTTGTCAGTGGCTGGAGTGCAGAGCAGCTCAGAGTCTAGATCAGGAGCTCAACAGACCTCTGTTTGAATTCTCGACTCTGTCCTTGTTACAGCTTTCAGCTTTGGTTTCCTAATCTAGACAGTGATTTTTTTTTTTTAAGTAGCGCTTATTCCCACATGGTTCTTGGAACAGTTGAGTTCCAGGTAAAGTTATTTATCATTGTGCTTAGCGTGTAGTAAATTGCTGGACAAATGTTAACTTCTTATGGCTATTTAAGACTGGCTGAGCAGCAGGCGGTGGTGGCGCACGCCTTTAATCCCAGCACTTGGGAGGCAGAGGCAAGAGGATCTCTGTGAGTTCGAGGCCAGCCTGGTCTACAGAGCGAGTTCCAAGATAGGCTCCAAAGCTACCCAGAGAAACCCTGTCTCAAAAAAAAAAAAAAAGAGGAGGAGGAGGAGAAGCAGCAGCAGCAGCAGCAGCAGCAGCTATGATTCTGTCCCTAGTCATACTCTAAAGCCCCAGCAAAAGGTTTGCTATTAAATATGAGAATTTGGGCAGTTTCAGCTCATTTTTATATAGTCTCAAGCTAGTGATTTTGTATAAGTTGAAATGTTATTTCTAAGGCCCTGAGCTTATATTTGTTGAATTTCCAAATCAGGAAATGAGGTGGCTTTGGCTGCTGAAGTTACCCCGACCCACTAAGGCATAGAGAGTGTGCTGGGGAGAGTCCCCGTCCCGCACTAGTCTCCATGTGTGTGTAGCCTATCTCTAGCATATCTGTGTTGCTATAATTTAAAAACTGCAAAGAGTGAAGAGTGGGATTACTTCTGGGCTCGGAATGAAACATTCAGAGCGTCTCAGGAGAAGGGGGAACAAAGCCACTTCTCAATTTCAAAGGAGAAACATATTGAATTGACACAGCCCATGTATTGCGGTTGAATAACTTACCCAGGAAGTTTATTGCAAGGATTGGGTTGCAAATTTTATGTGCAGATTCTTGAAGGAAGGGATCTGATTTTCCACTCTCCGCAGCATTTGTTAAAGCAAAAGGCCATTTAGGAAAGCCTGAGGTTTGCCTTCAGCGTCCCGTAACTCGGTCTCTGGAAGGAGCTATTTGCTCAGAGGCTGGGCGTACAGCCAAGTTTTGCATTCCTAGCCAGCCTCGGATATCAGTCTATAGATTTTCCTCCCTTTCTTTCCTGTGTGGAAGAAAAAAAAACCGTCATTTTTGACCACTGAATTACTTGATGTGCTGCAGTAAAAGGCAAACCCCTGGTCTAAAACAAATCGGAATGTGACGTGGGATGCCAGGAAGGCAAGGTGTAGACAGCGCTTTGATATGATGACTAACTTGGAATAATTGTCACCCCTTTGTGCCTGTGTTAGTTTGGATGCCTGTTAAACATCTGCCCGTACCCTAACAGGGAGTCTGTTTATTCCACTGTGGGAAAGGTGATGGGAAGAAATAGCAGAATGTAAAGTAAAGGACCCAAAGAGATCTAGAGTAGCGCAGCTTTTCTGCCTCCCAGGGCAGAGAGTTGGTTGGTTGGTGGCTGGGGCAGAATAAGTCTTAGACCTCCTCCCAGCTCCTCCCTGTCCAACTGTCTTGTAAAAATCACTCTGTGCTCAGCCTCAATTGTTCCTGGACTCTTTACTTTTCAGGCTGGACTTGGCTCAAGCCCACACTTGTGTGTTTTTTTTCTGTCTAGCAGTTCACTAAGTATTTCCATATGGAGCCCAAGCAGGAAGGAATGGGCAGTAAAACAATCCCGACACCCTGCAGGCTGGTTTGGATTTGGAACCCGAGGAGCAGCTCACAAGCAGCCCCGTCTTTGGAATCAGAGACACTTGGGACTTGACAGGCTTCTGTGACCTGCTTGGGTCACCCAGGCCTAGAGTCTTGTTCGTTAGTTTATATTGAACATTTGACTTCTTGGAAGCTTCGGGGCGAGTTGTGTCTGTTTCAGGCTTCCTTTCTCAGCTGAGAGCCTCACTCTGCAAATCCTCAGGTTACACTGATCAGAGCAATGACCTTCCCCTGTCGCTTCCTCCGTTCTCCTTTCTCACACCATTCCATCGGCCAAGTCCTCCACTTTCCCCCAGAGACCCAGAGCCCAGTGAGCTCTTGTACACATTCATACATTCTACTTCCGTTTGTGGTTGTTACATTGATTTTGAAATTAATTTGGAGTAAGGAGGAAAAGGTCTTAGAGATAAGAGGTGCCTGTAGCCTGCCCTACTCAACAAGATCAATAAATTTCAATAATAAAAATCCCATCAGCGTGTTAGACATGGAGCAACCACAGTGTAGCAGGAAAGGGATCAGCATCTTTTGCCTATATGAACACTCTTGTAGAACACCCAGGAAGAAATTAATTGGAAGGATGATCACTCCAGGTCCCAACACTTCTAGACTTTTCTGATAATGTCGCCGAGTTGGAAGAACGGACCAGCCTAACTCTCTGTTCCTGCGGATTGCCACCAGTTTCTGTACTGATTCCTGAATTTGCTCCCTTGGATCCATCCCGTTCTCTTCCCCATGGCCACTACAGTGGCTTAAATTCTTCTCGTCTGTTGTGACTCCATCCTTAGCCTTTTTGCTTCAGTTGCTTCCATTTCTGAATAGTCTTCCCCACTCTCTCACAAACTCATTTAATGTAAACAGGTCCTAGCAATTCCACTGTCTCTCGCCTTGGCCAAATTGACCACTCCGTGTTCTCTTCTGGTCTTGTTATCCAGTCTAGTACTGTGTCTATGACATAATTGTGTGTAGCTCACTCACTGGACTTTGAGTCACTGGGACCCATCTCACTGTCTTATTCAAGGTTTGGCTCCTGCTTCTAGAAGAATGTATTTCATTCATTATTTCATAGAGATGTGTATTGAAGCTGAATCTGATGTCACAGGCCTGTAACTTGGGAGGCTAAGTTGGGAGGATCACAAGTTCAAGGTCTCCATGGGCTACCAAGTGAGTTCATGTTCATCCAGGCAACTTAGTGAGACCCTTTCTCACTAATGAGAAAGATGTAATGCAGGGGTAAAGTACTTGACTCATGCACAGGGCTCTAGGTTAAATCCCAGGACCACACATATACACACAAAAAAGTATTGAACTTAGAAAAACTATGGTGATTGAATGAGAATGGCCCTCATAGGTTTGTAAATGTGAAGACTTTGTCCCCAGTTGGTGGAACTGTTTGGATAGGATTAGGAGGTGTGGCCTTATTTGAGGAGGTGTGTCACTGGGGACAGGCTTTGAGGTTTCCAAAGTCTCTCACTGTTCCCGGTGTGCTCTCTCTCCACCTCATGCTTGTGGATCAAGATATAAGCTCTCAGCTGTCCTGCTGCCATGCCATTGCTCTGCCGCCATGGACTCTAACCCTCTGAAACTGTAAGCCCAATTAAATGCTTTATTTAGTAAGCTGCCTTGGTCATAGTGTTTTATCGCAACAATGGAAAAGTAGTTAATACAGGTGCAAAGTGATGAGAACAAATTCCTTTTGGTCCATGAACTTAATGTGCAGTGGGCCCCATCTTTCCTTTGTATACCAGTACCTAGCATGGAGTCTGACATCCAGAAAGTGATGGATGTATATTAACCCATTGAATGAGTAATTATATGTCAGGCTTTTGCATATTTGTACATTGGTCCCTTTTAGCACAAAACCCACTCTTCTTCCCTCTTGTTCATTCCCGTGGGAACTATGGCAAAATCAACCCAGAACCCAGTCTTCTGAATGGAATGGCTTTGGCTTTGGTGCTGGCTTTGCTGTTTAATAACAGTGCAGCCTCATTTTGGTTTTTTCCACTGCAAACAGGACAAAATAAAATGTACATTAAATGGGCTGGAGAGAGAGCTCTGTAATTAATAGCACTTGCTACTTTCCAGAGGACCCAGATTTGGTTCTCCCCACCCACATGGCTCACAACTATCCATAACTCCAGTTCCAGAGGACCCAATGCCCTCTTCTGGCCTCTACCAGCACTGCACACATGTGGTGCATAGACACACAAGCAGGCAAAACACCCATATACCTACAATAAAAATACATTTTTTAAATCTACGCTAAGGGCTATTGTGGGCGACAACTCTGAAGTGAGGTGATATATTCAAAGTACTCAGTAGAATGCCCAATACATGGTAAAGATCCAGTAGGTAGCAGTCATCAAAATATTCCAACACCCTTTAAGAAGCAGATCAGGAGCTACCTGTAGCTAGAGTTTTCCTGCCTTGCCCACAGTCAGGATAAATCTCTCTCACCCGCCAGTCCCACAGCTACTCAGACCCAACCAAGTAAACACACAGATTTATATTGCTTACAAACTGTATGGCCGTGGCAGGCTTCTTGCTAACTGTTTTTATATCTTAAATTAATCCATTTCTATAAATCTATACCTTGCCACGTGGCTCGTGGCTTACCGGCGTCTTCACATGCTGTTTGTCATGGCAGCGGCTGGCAATGTCTCCTCCCACCTTCCTGTTCTCTCAATTCTCCTCTCTGTTAGTCCCGCCTATACTTCCTGCCTGGCCATTGGCCAATCAGTGTTTTATTTATTGACCAATCAGAGCATTTGACATACAGGCCATCCCACAGCAGCTACCTCTTCTGACTGCCACAGCTTTGTATGTTCAAGGCCCTCTTAGCATATATCACATTGGCTGCTGTTTGCTCCATGCTTTTGAGTCCCTTCCAGGCACTAACTATCGGGTGTAGGGTGGATAACAGAAGAAAAGAACTTGGTGTCTGTAAACCCTTTGAGCTGGACCATGCCTTACCTTTGTCTCTTCAACATCCAGTGTAGTGCCAGACATAGTCACTAAACAGTCTACACCACTCATTCAGGGAGCGATGAATGGACCCACGTTGATGTACTTACAGTTTTCGTGTCTTTCATGCTTGCCTGACTTTTTTCGTTGAACATGGGTTGCAAGCGGTTCAGCATTTTTATTTCTACACCACCACCTCCTCCCCATGCTTGAATAAGTGAGGACTACCGCAGGTACTACTGTACCCCGCTCTCAGTGTTGGCTGTTCTCATGCCAGCCTTCCTGGGGTGTGCCAGTCCGTGTCGAGAGGTGAGCTCTCTGTCCTTTCTTTCAGGTTTTATGACAAGGTGCTTGCTTTGCACGAGGACCCGACACTCCCTGTAGTGAACCCTCTGCTTGCCTTTACTCTCATCAAACGTTTGCAGTCTGGCTGGCGGAATGTGGTGCATAGTCTGGAGGCCACTGAGAACATCCGAGGTAACGGGGGGTGGGGTGGGGGTGAACTATGGGAGACGCTTCTAGCTCCTGACTCAATGTAAGGAGAGAGATTCTGTTTGGGGACAATGAGGAGTAACAGAGTGGGTAGGAATTGCTGGGGCTCTCAAGCCCTTTACAGTCTATAGAGTTGGTCCCCTTGCTGATAGGCTTATGATTGTAGATTAGAAAATGCCTTCCCGTCTATTACCTTGCTTGATCTCCACTACAATCAAGTGGAGAAGTGTGTATCTACCCAGTTGGGTATGTGTATTTATATATTTATTTATGTGTAGAAAGTTGTGGCCTTCTAGTAGTTTCTATTTCAAGCTTTTAAACTTGAAAATGAGAATCATGTATCTCGATCTGTAACAAGTCATTTTCCTAATTCATTCTACCTCGCCCTATACGAAGTATGTTAGCTTGGGGCAGTTAAGAAGAGTTGCCTCTCGCTAAAGGGCAATACTTCTAGAGACATAGGGTAGGATGAAGCTGTGCACTTTATCTCATTTTAATCCCTCCATGTCATTATCCTGAATATCTTTCATCCAGAGAGTCATTTTAAGAATCCACTCTGGAGGGCTGGAGAGATGCCTCAGTGGTTAAGAGCACTTGCTGCTCTTCCAAGAGGACCCAATTCAGATGCCAGTGTCTACATCCCAACAGCTCACAACTACCTGTAACGCCAGCTCCAGGGGATCTGATATGCTCTTCTGGCCTCTGTGGTCACCTGCATGCGCGCGCAAGCACACACACACACACACACACACACATCTTTAACAAAAAAGAATCCACTTCATGTTGGGAACTGAGCTTGCCGCTGGGGGCTCTTTGAGCAGGTAACCAGATGGAATAAATGCCCATTGCCTGTGTTTGGAGGCTGCGTTACAGTCTTACTACTTTTACAGCTCTGAAGGATGGTTATGAGAAGGTAGAACAAGACCTTCCCGTCTTTGAGGACCTCGAGGGAGCAGCGAGGGCCCTGATGCGGCTGCAGGATGTGTACATGCTCAACGTGAAGGGCCTGGCCCAGGGTGTCTTCCAGAGGGTCACAGGCTCCTCCATCACTGACCTGTACAGTCCCAGGCAGCTCTTCTCCCTCACAGCGGATGACTGCTTCCAAGTAGGCAAGGTGACATGCAGAGGGCCAACTTCTCAGTTCTGGTTTCTTATGGATGAACTGTGTCCCACTGTCTTTATGTATTCCCTGTGCTTGTGGTAAACCTTGGCATTTGATTTGTTCCTGTTTTCAGAGTAGGAAACCAAGGTTCAGACATGGTAAATCACTAGCATTGCATAATGTAAAGTAGCAGAACCAAATTTGAGCCTCATCTTTTAGCTCTAAACCCCATGCTCTTCCCCTGGGAAAGTGAAGTCTCATCAGATATTAGGACGTTCTTGGATGTGAGTAACTTTTCTTTATTTCCAACAGGGTACTGTGTATCCCCAGACTGATGTTAAGCTTGCCAGGGTCTTCCTGCCTCTACCTCTCCATTGCTGGGGTCACACCATGCCCAGTTTCTGCAGTGCTGGGATCAAACCAGGGTCTCATGCATGCTAGCCCAGCACTCAACTGAGCTACATCCTTCACACATGACATGGTTTAATTAAACATGCCAGGATGATAGGTATAAACTAGGCAAAAATCACCTTTTTCTTTTTATCCACGCTAACTATAGACCCTGCCAGCGTATGAATCAGTGGGTAGAAAGCAGAGGGATGGGTGAAGAGGGGTTTCCAGATGGTGATGTGACCGTAAGATCACAAAAACGGCCTCCCAAGATGCTCTGGAGTCCTTTGCAATGTTCCCCCAGTATTTAGAAATACTGAGGTAAGTTAGTGTAAAACAACAACCGAGGCTGTGCACGTTGTTACTTGAGGAAATAGACCTCAGGAATCTCCCACGGAGATTTAGCTAATTTTTGGCCATGCTGAGTTGTTTTATAATATACTCTTTGCCGGTCTTTGCCTTCAAAAGGCATGGGGTTAATTATTTTTTTCCCCTTTTGAGGATACTTACTGCAGGAAAGTGTTGTTTTTTCCTGCCTGCCCCCACCCAAGTTCATTAGCAGATCTACTAGTGGGCTTCATGGGTCCTGGTTTCAAGCTTGGGGAGTCAGCCTCCCAGATCTACACACAGCGAGCCTCTCTGCTTCTGTTTCTCTCTCTGTAGTCCTGAGCAGAACTAGGGTCCGGTCGTGCGCATGCCTACTTCAAGCAGCTGGGTGCACAGTACAGTAAATGCTTGCTCATGAAGCCTCTAGGCCATATATTGAAAACCATAAGCCCTGAAAGTCCTGCTGGAAATCTTCATTTCTGTATTTATTTGAAAACAATGCATTTCAAATGTAAGGGCGGCACACAGAATGACATCAAAAGCAGTTATAGCTGTAAATGAGATGAAAAACATTTTCAAATTTGGCTGTATTTATTTACAAGTTTTTCCCGATCGCTCCTACTACCTTACCGCTACCCAGCTCACCAGCGTCCTCCAACAAGCAGGACGTTATCTTCTGAGGTTGGCTTCTGACTCTGCAGCTGCACTATAGAATGCATGTAGTTCATTTTAAAAGATTGTTTATTTTATGTGTATGAGTGTCTTGCTCACATGCATGTTTGTGCACCATTCGCATACCTGGTGCCTTCAGAGGTCAGAAGAGGGCATCAGATCCCCTAGAACTGGAGTTATGAATAGTTGTGAGCCCCCATATGAGTAATGGTAATTCAACCCAAGTCCTCTGCAAGAGAAGCCATTGTTCTTAACTGCTGAGCTATCTTTCCAGCCCAGTAGTTCATTTTTATTGCTCTATTGTGTGAATATATTAAACTGTTTATTAAGTCTCCTGTTGACAGATGCTCACACTACTTCCTGTTTGAGCTACTGTGAGGAAGGCGGATATTAGCATTCTTGCAGTGTCCTGTGGCTACTTGTCCTTGTTGCTCATTTTTCTTTTTGTCTCACACTGTAGCCCAGGCTGGCCTCAGCCTTCCACACCCTATACAGCATGAGCCTCTGCTAACACGCTCACTGCTTAAGTTTTCAGCTAAATTTTTGTTCTACCACCTGGCACTTAAATTTTTTCTTTGAAAACATGTAACATCATGTTTTTTGTGTTTTACTTAAAATGTCTAAATATTTATATTTGAAAGAATTCTAGTTATGTCTGTCCACCATATTGCTAGAACTTGAAGTTCCCCATGAAAATATCAGCGAAATGGTTAGGACTGGGATATAGCTCCTTAGCATGCATGAAACTCTGGCTTCAATCTCTAGCATCACATACATACATATACAACACATATATACATACACACTGCACACATACCACACACACGTCACACATATACACATATATACCACACACATCACACATACACATACACATACTACACACACACCACATATACACACATAGACGCATACATATATATGTACTACACACCCCACACATACACTGCCCCCACATACATACACACCACATACACATATACCACATATACACCCCATATATATACACACACCACACATACACACGTAGATACTACACATACCATATATACAAACCACACACATACAAATACACACACCACACACACATACGTCACACACAGAGATATAAATACACACACCATGCATACCACACACATGTACATATACACACAACACACACAGTAAATTTAACAGAAAAAAGTTTAGGTTATTATTATTATTATTCAGTTCAATCTTTTTTACAAATAAGAAATGTGTAAAGGACCAGCAAGACAACACACAGGCTGAAGGCAGACCTGAGATGGGAACTGCTCTATTATTTTGCTGCAGATTGGCAGCATCTCTAGGTCCTGCCCTGACTGGCAGTTACACCTCAGTGAGATCATTTTGTAAGAGTTGTTCCAACTCAGTGACTTTGTAATTCCATGTTGCTTCAATACTGACTTCCAGGAAATTCTCCCCAAAGGTCTGGTGTTCTACTTAACTGCAAGCTGGTAGGAGAAGGGAGCTATGTCTGGTACAGGCTGCCATGTTGCCCTTCCCTCCAACATTTAATCAGAACTGACCTGCTCAGCCACCACAGCATTCCCAGCGTCTGCCATCATTACAGGGTTGGACGTGTTGTGCTGTAGTGATTGGTCTGTTCACAAGCCTTTGTTGATTCAGTACTTTAAGGATGAGAAGTACCACAAGCATAGCACCCAGGAAGGACCGAATAAATTCAATGGATTTTGTTCCTCACAGAGCTTCCAGCAATATCCTTCTAGGAACACATTCAAGACTGCAGCAGGCTAGGTGCACACTCTCCGTGCTCACTTTCTGTTTCTCTTCAAGCTAGACCCCAGGAAATTATGGGAACAGAATGCTGATCTTGCCACTCTGTCATCTTCAAAGGCACTTCCCCACAACCTCTGCTCTTTGAATTCCTCCTTCTTCGAGAAAGGTCTGTCTCGGATGCCTCTGTAAACCTGCTGAGACCCCAAGTCTCTTCCTTCTCTAGCCTCCACAGTGCATTACACATTGTCCTTAAAGCCCTGGCACCATTTTGCCCCATGATGTACAAACTTGAATTCACCTCTCTGTCTCCTAGATCATAAACTCCTCAATGCAAGAAGCCTGTCTTCTCTCCATCAGCACAATGCCTTATAGTATTGTTAGATAATAGGTATTAAACTGAATCAAAATGGATATGAAAGTAAAGCTAGCCTTCTGGGGTCCAGAGGCCTCCTACTCTGAATAATCAGATGATTTATTTTCTCTGTCTGTGGACTAAAGCCGTGGTGGCTTGTGTTCCCCGAAGGTGGCCTATGACATGGGGGATTACTACCATGCCATCCCATGGCTGGAGGAAGCCGTCAGTCTCTTCCGAAGGTCTTACGGAGAGTGGAAGACGGAGGATGAGGCCAGTTTGGAAGACGCCCTGGATTACTTGGCCTTTGCCTGTTTCCAGGTGGGGAACAATGAAGCTCGTTTTTAATCACAGTCAGTACAATATTCTATATCACTTTCTGATTTGTTTCATCTTCAGGGGGACCAAATGCAAGGCTGTTATTTTACTAGCACCATAGATTTAATGTAAGTAAATCAAGCTCCTAGAAAGTTCTTAAAGTGCCAGGGAGCTCATAGAGGTGGGCTGAGAAGCCACATCTGAATCTAAGTCTAGAGTGCCGACCAATGCATGGACCACTTTACAATCCTCGTCTCTCTCTTACCTGCTCCAGCAGCAGCAGCACATGGGTGTTTGATGGAGCCACAGTCAATGGAGGACACTGTGTATTCTCCCTAACTCGTGGTTCATCACTGATAACATACCATAGTGTTGCTATGAAGGGAGAAATTTGATTACCCTCTCCCGCCTGACCCTGAATCCGGCTCTCACGTGGCCGGCCATTGGCTGCAGAGTTGACATCTTCCCTCCACTGCACCAACCTGAGCATCCCCTGCAGCTCCCATCTTTCGTAGGTACTGTTGATCTGGTGCCTGCTGTGTCACACATGACATCCCTTGTCCTAAATATAGCAGCTTCCATCCTTCTGTATGACTAACCTCATTCTCACCAATTGTACAGTCTTCAAGAATAAGCTGGGCGGTGGGGGGGGGGGGGGACCATCTAGAAGGTTCCCTGGAGGTTCCAAAGTTGATAATCCAGGCTGTTCCCTGTTGTTATTTTGGGGGAGGAGGGAGTTGAACCTAGGGTGAGGGTAGGCAAGTGCTCTGCCACAGAGCTACACCCCAGCCCCATGTGTACATTTTCTCTCTGCTTTCCTGAGAAAAAAGGAGCATGTGGCTGATCAAACCCCACAAGCTGCTGAGAGAACAGACTCCTCCTCAGAGCAGCTGTCAGTCTCCACCCTTCATGGCCGTCTTGGTTCCTGGGTCTCAGCCACACATCCGTGTGCTCCTCCTACCTCTCCTGGGCATTTGCTATGCGTTAAAATGATTGACTGGCAAAGGGCAGGGAGTGCTTGAGTTTTAGTAGAGCAAGAAAACCGAACCAGCGGAGAGGCTCAGAGAAAACAGACCAGGGCAGTTGACCCCCAGGAAGGGATTACAAATACAGTGCCCAGTGATTAGCTGTATTGATTTCCCTGTGAGTCAGGACAGGCTTCTTCTTTCCTTTATCCTATTTGTCTGGTGAAATTCTGTCCATCTGTCAGGCTCAGCTCAAGTGCCACCTACTCTATGAAATCATCCTTACCTCTTCTCACCCAGCCGGCTTGCCCTGTGGACTCTCACTTCAGATTCATAAAAGTACCAAAGCCCCCCACTTCTCCCCAGGAAATCTGGTAGCTGTCCCTCCACCCTGGACCTTTGATTACCATATAAAATGTGGTTTTAATTTAAAAATTTAGTAACAATTAAATCAGTCATTACACCATAGACCCCGGAGTCACATAAAGTTGAAATTCTGTGGCAACTTGACTTGAGCTGCCTGGGCCTCAGTTTCCCTACCTGTAAAGATAAAAGAAGAGTGATATTGATGCTTGTTTAAAAAGCTGCGACTTTAAGTTGGTATGTGGCAGTACGGAATACTCCTAGGTTATTCAACTGTTCCTGTTAGTATAGAGCAGAATAATTCACGGTAATAAATAAGGAGGAACAATCCGAATTTCCAACAGCACTGGAATGTTGGTCATCTGGTGTTGTTGTTTGTTTTTCACTCTTTTTGAGGGGCCCGCCATCCAGCTCCCAAATAAATCACACACACGGAGGCTTAGTCTTAATTACGAATGCCCGGCCTTAGCTTGGATTAGTTTCTTAACTAATTATCCCGTCCACCTTTTGCCTCAGGGCTTTTCCCATTCTCTTACTTCCATAAATCTTACTCTTACTCCATGGCTTGCTGTGTTGCTGGATGGCCGGCCCCTGGAGTCCTTCTTCTTCTCTGATTGCTTCTCCTTGATCTCCTCTCTCCAGTTTTCTCCTTCTATATATACTCTGCCTGCCAGCCCCACCTATCCTTTCTCCTGCCTTGCTATTGGCCAGTTCTTTATTAGACCATTAGGTGTTTTAGATAGGCACAGTAACACAGCTTCATAGAGTTAAACAAATGCAACATAAACAAAAGTAACACATCTTAAAATATTATTCTACTGCATTCTAGAATGTTGTTTCTGGGTGGAATTAAATGCAGCCATTAAAGAGATTTCTATGAAGACTGTGCAATAATAAAAAGTATTGCTGATGCAAAATTAGAAGGAAACTAATGATATGAAAAAATATGATTGTGACTACATAAGAACTACACACAGTCAAAAGTGCTAGAAGTGGCTGGGTTTGGGGAGTGATTTTTAAGATCTCCTTCCTCACATATTTTACAATGTGAGTATTATTGCTTTTATCACTAGAATGACATTTTAGCATGCTGAAAGTTCAAGGAATTCTGTTTCTGTACATCCCTGTCAGCTAGTCATCATTCTGCAGCACCCAGAGGCAGCCTGCAGCCTGCCTGTGTGGGATTCTCTTTCTCAGACTTACATACTTTGGCCATGATGAGGCCAAGGCTGGATGATTACAGACAGCTAATTCTTACACTGTACTTTTGCTAGAATTTCTCTCTCAATCTCTCCTCCTCCTCTTCCTCCCTCCTCCTCTTCCTCCTCCTCTTCCTCCCTTTCTCCCCCTCCTTTTTCCTTTGGTGGTGCTGTGGGTTAAACTCAGGCACATACTAGGCAAGCAATTCACCACTGGACTATGCACCAGCCCAATCAAACTTATCCTGCATTTTCTTTCTACCTTTCTACCTGGTAACAATAATGTATTTGTTAATGAGGAGACTTGAGAGCCCATTGCTCTTTCCATTATTATCTGCTGTGGTAAGAATATTTTATAGTTTTTAAAACTATTCAGTGATTTGACTAGGGAATATGTCCTCATTTCGGTTGACACTTTCTTTCTTTTCTTTTTCAACAAGGCAGGAAATGTTTCATGTGCCCTCAGCCTCTCCCGAGAGTTTCTTCTCTACAGTAAGTGACACTAAGACATAAGTTGACCCATCTCACCTCTGCCCCAACCTTTAATTCCTCTTGCAAGTGAAGTATAGTGTGTGTGTGTGTGTGTGTGTGTGTGCGTGTGCGTGTGCGTGCGTGCGTGTGTGTGTGTGTGTGTGTGTGTGTGTGTGTGTGTGTGTGTGTGCCAGTACACATGCCTATGTTCATGCATGCAGAGACCAGGGAAGGAGACTGGGTGTCTTCCTTTCTCGATGTCTTTTTAAAA
This sequence comes from Peromyscus melanophrys, assembly GCA_902168415.1. Classification (NCBI taxonomy): domain Eukaryota; kingdom Metazoa; phylum Chordata; class Mammalia; order Rodentia; family Cricetidae; genus Peromyscus; species Peromyscus melanophrys. The sequence continues at coordinate 14,438 of CABHPR010156647.1, forward strand.
TTTAACTTTTATTTTTACTTTATGGGTATTTTTATGTGTATGAGTATTTTGTCGGTCTGCATGAGCACCACTTGCATGCCTGTGCCTGGGGAAGTCAGAAGAGAACAGCTTCTCTGAAACTGGAGTTACAGATGGTTGTGAGCCTCTGTGTGAGTGCTGAGACTAGAACCCAGATCCCCTAGGAGAGCAGTCAGGGCTCCTAACCACTGAGCCATCTCTGCAGTCCCTCTACCTTATTTTTATAAGATCAGGTCTTTCACTGAGCCTTCATGAAGTTCACTGCTTTGTCTAAGCTGTCTGACTAGCGAACTCCCAAGCTTCCACAGTCTGCCTGTCTTACCCCCCAAAGCTAGGGTTCCAAGTGCAGGTGGGTGGCCATGCCCAGCTCTGTAGGTGAGTGGGGGATTTGAACTCGGGCTCCCTTGCTTTCACAGCAAGTACTCTGTGAGCCACCTCCTCAGGCCCCTGCCGTCCTTTTTTATTATTCTGATTTCATTTTATTTATACACAGATCATTGAAGAGGGGAAAATTCATGAGTTAGTTGGAAAAATGCTTAGAAGATGTCAACCTGCCCCTTCCCGACTTGTTCTTTCAATGGGAACAAGTCCAGGCTCAGAGCCAGGTTCCCCAGAGGTGGTTTGAAGAGGCAGGTTTTGGAAGGAAACCCAGGAATGAATAAAATCAATGGGCACTGTGTGTGTGAGAAGGGAGTGACTCAGAGGGCTATTCACTTCTTGGACTGTTTACTCAGAGCTATCGGTTCTTCCCCTTGAAAGCAGAGCTCACTTGGCTGTGCAGGCATCCTGCCCGGTCCAGCTTCAGCCCCTTCAGGGAATGCCTGCGTCAACAGCAAAAGGGGGAGATGCTGCAAAGCTCAGCTTCAAGATTGCAACTTAAAATCTTGGTGGTAGACGGCTTCCTGGATTTTCCTTTAAGGATTTAGCTGCTGAAATAAGATGTAAAATCACTATCACCAAGTGTTTGAGGGCTTCTTTTTAAAATTGTATTTCATTTTATGTGTGTGGGTGTTTTGCCCACATGTATGTGCATGCTTGGTGCTCATGGAGACCAGAAGAGAGTGTCATGTCCTCTGGAACTGAAGTTACAGATGGTTGGGAGCCACCATGTGGGTGCTGGGAACTGAACCCACATGCAAGAGTCCCTATGGAGTACTTTTAAACTGTAATTATTCATAGCTTTCAAATGAATCCATCAAGTGTGTTCAGCCCTCCATATCTATCTCTGGGTTCTGTATCCATGGATTCAATCAACTTTATATAAAAAAAAACATGAAAAACACTGTGTTGGGTCAGAAAAAATAGCCTTTTCTCCCATCAGGTATTCCCTGCGCAGTACAGTGTAACAGCTACCTCCTTACTTGTGTATACTAGAGCATTTACATTATGTTAGTTATTATAAATAAACTAGAGATGATTTAAAGTATGTTGGTGGATGTACATAAGCCGTCTGCAAACACTATAATTTTATAAACGGGACTTGAGCCTCTGTGGATTTGGGTATCTAAAGGGATCCTGGAACCATCCACTGTGGACACTGAGAAAGGGCTCTAACATTATTCCTTTCTGATACCTTGACAAAGAATAGGATAGGGAAGTCACCAGGTGGCCTGGAAACGCAAGAGTAATTAGTAGGATAAAGGAAATTAAGGGGCTGGGGTGATGGCTCTTAGTAAAGCATTTACCTTGCAAGTGTGAGGAGCAGAGTTCAGATCAACAGAAACTCACCTAAAATGCTGGGTGTGTGTGATGGCTCACCAGTAATTCCAGCCATCAGAGGCAGTGGCAGAAACAAGGGATCTCCAGAACAAGGTCACTAGCAAAACTAGCCAAATCCAGCAGCTCTGAGTTCAACTGAGAGGCCCTGCCTCAATGAGGAAGGTGGGAGAGCAACGGAGGATGAGTCTTGACAATAGCACCCTTCCGTGTGCATTTACAAATGTGCAAGAACGTGAATACACACACACACACACACACACACACACACACACACCATACATGGAAAAAAAATTTAAAGTCAACATTCTTTTATTTCTTTGTGCTTGATCCATTAAAACCCCTATTTCTTAGTGGCGCAACTTGTGTGACACCATTGGTGGGTAAATAGGGTGTGGCCACGGAAGATCCTGATTCATTTCTGGCTTTGCAGATTTCCGCTGGTGTTTGGGTTCATCATTTCCATTCTCCAAAGCTTCATTTCTCCATTTGTTAGAGTAGTCACGTGTGCTCTCCCTTCCCCCTTTGCTAGGAGCGGTGCTGGCGATGGTTAAAAGCACTGTGGCCTCCTGAGATTCTGTGGCAGCATTAGAACAATTCTGAGATCCATCCACAGAGGCCAGCAGGTCACAGATCACCAGTCCATGGGGCATCTTGCAGTCAAAGAGGGAAGAAAAAGGAAGCATGGCAAGGCACAGGTTTCCTGGGTTTCCAGGGGACTGTGGCTAGGACAGAGTCTAGCTCTCTTTTGACCCATACTGCCCTACTCTGTGTAGGCCAGTAGGATTTTTAAAAAAAAAATATTTATATTTAGTTTTTAATTATGTGTTGTGTGTGGGAATGTGCATGGGTGAGTGCCAGAGGAGTCCAGAAGAGGGTTCCAGATGCCCCGGAACTAGAGTTTACAGGTGATTGTGGGCTGCCTGATGTGGGTGAGGGGCACGGATCTGTGGTCCTCTGAAAGAGTAGGAAGCACTCTTAACAACTAAGCTGCCTCTCAGCCCTCTGGTAGGAATTCTGAAGGATCATTCCTGAGGATCTAGTGGAGCTGAGAATGAATATGCTTCCCAATCTACAAAGAACAGAGAGCTGGGGGGATTGCCCTGTGGAAAGAGCACTTGCTTCACAAGTGTGAGATCCTGAGTTTGGATCCTCAGCACCCATGTAAAAGCTGGGCATGACCCACACCCACCCTACACACACACACACACACACACACACACACACACACACACACACACCGCCTATAATACCAGAGCTGGGTTTGGAAAGGGTGGGTACAGAGTCAAGCAGCTTTCTGGAGCCTGCAGGCCAGCCTGCCTAGATGAAAACCCAGTAACTCCAGGTTCAGTGAGAGATCATGTCTCAAGGGAGTAAGGTGGACAGGAACTGAGGAAGACCCCAACATCCTCTCTCTCTGGCCTCCAAAAGCATACACGAGGGCTCACACCCTGACACACACACACACACACACACACACACACACACACACACACACACACACACACACACACACACATACTCACATACATATAATGCCCCCATTCTGCATGCACACACTCAAGTAACTATAATAGATAATAACAGGTTGGGCCTGTACTTTAGGTGATGGCTGAGCTTCCCTCTACTGCTTGTACTTGCCATGCCTTCCATGTGGTTATTGGACGCTATGCTGTAGGTCAGCCTAGCACAGTATCCGGCTTAGAACATCTACTAAGTGAACTGGTAAGTGAGTGAGTGGATGAATGAATGGGTGAAGCTTCTTTTCTACCAGAAATCTAGCAGCCATCCCTCTGGTCCAGCAGGCCCAGGCCAGTCTTTTTCTAATGCCAGATGCTCTTTCAGGAGGAAGGACACTGATGTGAGGTGTTAGTTAAGGTGTCCAGGTGTCAGTCCTGTGTGATAGTGAAGCTCCAGGTTCGACCTTTCTTTCTTTCTTTCTTTCTTTCTTTCTTTCTTTCTTTCTTTCTTTCTTTTTTTTTTTTCTTCTTTTCTTCCTTCCTTTTTTTCTTTTTTTTTTTTTTTTTTTTTTTTTTTGAGACCAGCTCTCACATTGTAGCCCTGGCTGGCCTGGAACTCACAGAGGTCCTCCTGCCTCTGCCTCCTGAAAGCTGTGGTTAAAGGCATGTGCCAACACACTCCGCTGCAGGAAATCTTGAGCATTCTTCCTGGGGCCAGTATTTGTTCATCTGTGTTGTTTCCTGTTTGGATTTCCTGCAGACCCAGATAATAAGAGGATGGCCAGGAATGTGTTGAAATATGAAAGGCTCTTGGCAGAGAATGCTCACCAGGTGGTGGCTGAAACTGTCATCCAGAGGCCCAACGTGCCTCACCTGCAGACCAGAGACACGTACGAGGAGCTATGCCAGACGCTGGGCTCCCAGGTAGGATTCCTCAGGGAAAGAGAAGGGGGATGATTGGCTGGAGTTGGGATAATTTGTGGGGAAAACTGATGCCTTAAGACAATACAACTTACCCCTGAGTGACTCCATCTTTTCTTACCCTCAAATTCCAATTTTTGAGCCATGGCTCCCAGGAGCCTTGACCCTTCTTTTCTTACATCAACTCTACTCTTTCCTTCTAGCCCACACACTACCAAATCCCCAGCCTCCACTGCTCCTACGAGACCAATTCCAGCCCCTACCTGCTGCTCCAGCCCGTCCGCAAGGAGGTCATTCACCTGCAACCCTTTGTCGCTCTCTACCATGACTTTGTTAATGATGCAGAAGCTCAGAAAATCCGAGAGCTTGCAGAACCATGGGTGAGCATCTTCAGATCCTCTTTGTGTCCCTGCATGCCTGGAGAACAGACAGCTGGCGTGGCAAGACTCTTTCTTAGTCCAGGAGTTCAGAATGCCGACCATTTTGTAAGACCAGTCAGCAGTGGGGAAAATCATGGCTGTACTTGCCTCTAGTGGGAAAAGATGAGGTGCCAGGGGGTTTAAGAGATGTTCAGATTGTGCTGGCAATATCTTCTTAGGGATGTGGGATACCTAGCTATAAGCAGTTGTCAAAATCCGGCCAATAGTGTGCTTGAGATCTGGGCATATCATGACGTATCAAAGGGATCTCAGATAATATAAAGGAGACTTCCCCGGTGTCAACTTTCCCTTAGAGTTAGCAGAAAGAAAGAACTTGACAGGGACGAGGACTGAAATACTAGTGCATATTTACAGACAGGGTAGATGTGGACGACCTGACTCAACATGATCCTGTTAAAGGGGAAACTGAGGCCCAGAACAGGGAACTGGTTTGATTAGAGTCAGGACTGGAGTTGAGAGTGTGCCGATTGTCACTCTGTTGTTCTTTCTATTAGTAAGCTCAGGCTAAGTTATGCTTGGTAGTAAGTGGCCCCTGGCCCTTGGCGACAGCGACAGTTTGCCCCATGACATGTTTGGGTGGTGTCGGCTGAAGTTCTGCTGCAGCTGGTCTCCAATCTGGAACCCAGCCTGGCAGAGTGGCCTCCCGGGGGGACTTGACCAGTCTCATGGAAGGGGGAACAAGACAGAAATGGCAAACTTGAGCTGGCTTTTGTAGCTTCCCTTAGGAAGTGCAAACGTACTTCCACCCACGTGACTCTGGCAAAGGCAGAGGCAGGAGGATCATTGTGAGTTCAAAGCCAGCCTGGTCTGCATAGTGAGTGCCAGGACAGCCATACAGTGAGACCCTGTCTCAAAAACCCAAGAATTAAAGGAGGCCTGTCTAATCCTTCATAGGGAAGGAAGGCAGAGCAAGAGACTGAGCCGAGCTGGTGCCAGTGGGAAGGGATGTCATTGTCCCTGCTAGGAAATGTGGCAGATAGCGGGAAAAGATAGTCCATCTCATTTCTATAAGCCTGTCGTACTTTCTTTAAAGGCACAGTTATTTGGTGCAGAATTATTTATTTCTAACCAGACATCATGTCCTTAAGTTGCTGCCCATCCAATGAGACATTTAGTAACCCATCACCAGAACACAGCCTGCCCAGACCCTTTGCTTTTACAAAGAGGTGAGGAACCTTTCCTCCATGTAAAGCAGTGGTTCTCAACCTGTGGGTCATGACCCCTTGGGGTCAAATGACCTTTTCACAAGGGTTGCCTAGGACCATCAGAAAACACAGATATTTACATTATGGTTCATAACAGTATGACACTTTATGTTATGACAGTTATGAGGTAGCAACAAAAATGATTTTGTGGTTGGGGGTCACCATGACATAAAGAACTGCATTAAAGGGTTGCAGCGTCTGGAAGGTCGAGAACCACTGGTGTAAGGGGAAAAGTGCTGTGATCACATGTGCAGTGTGAGGTGACCTGACCGGAAGGCGGGTGGGAGGGAGCTCCGGGGAGGAGAGGAGGGAGCAGGCTTCTTTCACTGGGAGTAAAGGCCAGGATATTCTGGGAAGACAAAGCCACCCATCGCGGGCACCTGATGGGTGACACGCTCAGGGAACAGAGAGAAGCTTGGTGGCTGAAGTGCACAAAGGACAGGGCAGAAGATGATCCCTGATGGGGACAGGCAATGAGACTCCGTTAACAGAGGCCACATCGTGGAGTTTCGGCTTTATCCCACAGGCTGTTGAGGAGCTGGGGGCGAGGCAGTAAACAGAAGAGGGCCATGGCTGGGTCTGTGATTTGAAGCAGAAATGGACTGGCGTGAGAACAGTCTAGAGTCTGCTGTGGTTGTTGTGGCTGTGGTTAGCTCTGATGGTGATGATAACGATGCACTGTCAGTGGCATCAGCTTCTTCGGGAGCCACAAGTTGCATCAGGCCTGCAGCAGCCTTTTCCTTAGAACAGCTCTGTTGCCATGGTGATGGAACAGGTGACCCATCCAGAGATGCTCACTGAATCCTTCACAGCAAGGTCATCTATTTGGCAGGCACAGACCTTGCCACACTCCCTTTCCCAGCAACCTCTCAGTGGACTTGTCCGTGCCTGGCTGGCCTGTGACTGTTCCAGGAATAAGCTGAGAGCTGGTGGGGGGATGGTCCCCATGAGCCACCCAGGCTCCCTGCCTCCTCCTCACTCTTCCTCTCCCGGAGCCTCCTCTCCCATCACTTCCCTCTCCATCTACCCCCTGCCCATCCTCCTCAAGGACTCAGTGGAAACCATGTACCTCCCATGGCCCCCCAGTGCTGACTGCAGCTCCACCCTGCTTTCATTGGGTCTCTGAATGACTGTGCCTTCAGGGCACTTTTACAGGGCCACACGTGCTAAACTGTCCCTTCTCTGAAATCAAAGCTTCTGGTTCCAGCTGTATAGCACTTACGTTTTATGTTAATCATGCCCTTTATATATTGGCTGGTGTCACTGGACATTTTGTGGGTTAATGTCCTGTCTTCCCGCCCATATTATGCTATTGCTCCCGGAGTATTATGATTTGTCTCATGTGTGTGATGTTTATACTTGTTTATATGTATACACTCATTTGTGTGATGCCAGATTGAATTTGAAGGTTTTCCTTATTAACCTCCTACGTTATATTTTGAGACAGTCTCTCACTGAACCTGGAGCTCATCGATCCAGCTAAGCTGGCTAGCCAAATGAGCTCCAGGATCCACCACTCTCCACCTCCCTAACCATTGGGATTACAGACTCATCGCTACCCCTGGCTTTTTGTGTGAATGCCAGAGATCCAAACACATGTCGTCCTGCTTGCACGGCAGCCCTTTACCAACTGAGCTATCTCCCAACCCCTTATTTTTATACTTTGAGAAAGGTTTTGCTGTGTTGCTCTAACTGGCCTCAAATTCCTGGGTTCAGGGGATCCTCCATCTCAGCCTCCTGAGTCTTGGGTCTACAAGCAAGTGTCACTCTGCCTGCCCAAACTAATCTTTGAAGGTCAGAACTGACTTTCTAAATCTCTTGCTTAAACTCTTGAGTGTTGACCCAGCTCTGTAGCCTGGCTGTTGCTCACCCTTCCACTGTATCTCCCCCCTTTGCCCTTAACCATCCAGCTGTTTGTCTTTTCTGTAAATAGACCCCTCCTCTGTCTCTATCATCTATGTATCTATGTATTTACCTACTTCTCTCTGTTCTTTCTGTCTGGAATGTGTGGAACATTCTACTCTTGACTTATTTCAATATATATATATAGTCCAACACAGTGCTTAACATCATAAATACAATAAACATTTGCTCTCAAAATGAATGATTTGTTTGTAGACAATAATGAAAGAATTAGGGTTTTGTAAGCCAGGCAGTTGCTGCTTAGCAGTGAGCTCTGTATGGAAGGGCTTTGCTTAGGATTCTTCAGAAGGAGCAGGCTGCCCCTGAGTGCACCCTTTTGTGATTGGGGGTGTTCCTTTAATTTGAGAAGCATCGAGTTTACCCTGCCCAAGACCCAGGCCTGACTCTGTGATACCAGCCGAGATGAGAAATGGCTATGCTCTTCCCAGCTCAGTCCTGCAGGCACAAAAGGAATTCTGTGAGACATTTTCGTGGCACACATGAAATACGCTTTATGGAGTAAGGAGCTGGTGATGGTTAAGCTTTAGAGAGAGGCGTGTCTGTGGCATGATGGGCCATCCCTTTGCACCAGAACCACCAGGTCTTTCTCTTTTGCTTCCTCCCAGCTCCAGAGATCAGTGGTGGCTTCGGGGGAAAAGCAGTTACCAGTGGAGTACCGCATCAGCAAAAGGTAGGAAGGCCCACCCCCACCTGGGGCTGAGGACACAGCTGATTGCTAGGTCAGTAACAACCTTTCTTGGATGGCTAGAGAGCCTGTAGTTCAAGTTGTGGGAAACTATTATGAGAGACATTTCCACCCTGTCACCCCAGTGCCTGCACCAGATTACAATATTGTCTAGAGATTAACTAAGAAGTCACCAGGAAAAGACTTGGAGAAAACTCCACCTTAGAGCAGAAAGCAAGCATCTGGTGTCTTCTCAGAGTGCATTCCTATACACATCTGTAATGTGTGTTCCTTCACACGTCTGTAAATTGACTTTGCCGACTCCACTCCCACCTCCTGACTCCTAGACAAAGCCTTCCAAGCTGCAGGCAGGAATGGACTCCCTGGGCCTGCTGGCTTCTCAAGGAGCAGGCTCCAATGTGGCCCCCAGACCTATCCTCCCCATCTCTTCCTTCCATTCCTACCCTACCCTCAACTGTTTATTTGCACAGTGAAGACAGGACTGGGGAGAGAGTGAGAGCAGGAATGTCCATCACAGCCACATGAGAAAGTGGCATCAGCATCCCAGAGAAAATCTAGACCTCTAGGCATGTGTTGTCCTCTGGGAGGGGACGTGAGAGACAGAGGCTTTGGTTCAGGATTATTTGGGCTTAATTGATTCTGTCTGGTACATCTAGGGACTGTGTGCACTACATATTGCTGGGAGCAAGAAGCAGCTGAAGAGAAGGGTTTGCTTTGGTGACTGGTTTGAGGGGACACAGTTCTTCATGGCGGGGAAAGTGTGGTGGCTGGTGGTTCCATGGTGGCAGGAGTGAGCAGTGGAAACTCTTCACCTTCTTACATCTCTGTGGAGCAGAGACAGAGGCTGGGGCTGGACTATGATCCTCCAGACCCACCCCCAGGTTCTACAACCTCCTAGAGCAGCAGCATCACCATCTGGAGACCAAATGTTCAGACACATGCCCCCGTGGGGAGCATTCTCCATCTGAACCATTAGCAGGGACATTGGCATTAAAAGTTGTTCTCTAAACCTTGGACTGTCTGCTTTTCTGTATGTGCACCATGTGCATGCATTGAACCCAGAAGCCAGAAGAAGGTATTGTACTCGGGAAGGTCCAGACAGTTGTGAGTTGCCCAGTGTAGATGCTAGGAACTGAACCCTGGTCCTCTGCAAGAGCAGTAAGTGCTCTTAACCACTGAGCCGTCTCTCCAGCCTCTGTGTTTTTCTTCTTTGAAAGCAGTGACTGATTTTGTCCTGGGTGTCTTTGCAAATCCAAGAGCATGTAGTTTAATAGATAATCTGAGTGTGAAGTATGTGGAAGAAATTAACCTGTCAGGGTGTCACTGGCCTTGCTTAGAGAACATGGCCTCATTTTTCTAGGGCCTCGATTCTGAGTCCATTTTTTTTCACATTGAAAGAACTTCAATAAGACACTCAGGAAGAGTCTGAATTTCAGGGCTTTGACCGATCCTGGTTTGCCCAGAGTTGAAACAGTTGAGACTCCCTTGGGTATCATAGCAGTCACCAACACACCTTACAGAACATCTCCATGGTGTTTCTCTCGGTTTTCTAAGATCTGGAAGTAGATAATCATAACTCCCATTCACAGAGGGGCACACCGGCCTTAGAGAGGCTGAAGGTTAAGCACCAACAGCATCTTGCAGCGATGAAGAACTATTATTACTGCTTTAGTTTCTTCCTCTCCCGTTCCTCCTTCCTCTCCTGACCCCCACGTTCCTGAGGGCGGGGTACACACTACCACATCGGACAGTCATCGCCCTAAGTCCCGGCTCTTCTCCCAGCACTCTGCTTCCTCTGTAGGAGATGTCTTCAGAGCACAGCAGTTTTCAGGATGGGGTTTTGTCATCTTCAGCTCTGAGTCACAGCCCTGCATTCTGTGAGCTTTGGCTCTGCTCAGCTCGGCACTAGCCTCAGAGAATGTTAGCTGTGTTAATGTTGAAATAGTAGGCCAAGCACACTGGGCTGACCTGACGTGAGGGAGGAGGAGGAGGTTAGGCTCATGGCTCCTTCCCTCTAGCTGACGTGACTCATTTGTTTCTTCATACATTCATTCATCCATCTGTCTAGGGTTTCTACTGCTGTGAAGAGACACCATGACCACGGCAGCTCTTACAAAGGAAAACATTTAATTGGGTGGCTACAGTTTCAGAGGTTTAGTCCATTATCATCATGGTGGGACATGGCAGCAGGCAGCCAGACATGGTGCTGGAGAAGGAGCTACATCTTGACCCGCAGACAACAGGAAGGGAACTGTGTAACCACACTGAGCATAGCTGGAGCAAAGGAGACTTCAAAGCCCACCCCCACAGTGACACACTTCCTCCAACAAGGCCACATCTACTCCAACAAAGCCACACCTCCTAATAGTACCTCTCCCTTTGGGGGCCATTTTCTTTCAAACCACCACACCATCCATTCATTCACAGACGTCATGTGGTCATTTCCAACACCAGATCACTGTTGTTCCAATCCTTGCTGTGTTTTAGTGCCTGGCTGAAGGACACAGTTGACCCAGTGCTGGTGACCCTTGACCACCGAATTGCTGCCCTCACAGGCCTTGACATCCGGCCTCCCTACGCAGAGTATCTCCAGGTGGTGAACTATGGAATCGGAGGGCACTATGAACCTCACTTTGACCACGCTACGGTAAGGATGAGATCGATGGCCAGTCTTCTGGAGTAGGGAGCCAGTGTGTTCTTCTTCAGAGGCAGCGGTCTGGAGGGGCTCTCAGAAACTACTAAGGAAGGGCCTTGAAGAAAGTCTTTTGTTTCCAGAATATCTGAAAGCTTTGGTTTCAGCTGATTACTGGATTCATTTTTCTTGTCTGCCCCCACCTTCCTCTTCCCCAGAATTTGTGAGTGGGAAAAGAATACGGCCTGTAATAAAATTCTATCTCCTACTTCTTGGGGACTTTTTCATGAGGATTGTCCTCAAATCTCCCTCCTTTCTTTATAATCTCAATTGCTCACTGTATTACCAGTAGCAAATATTTTTGAGGAATAAAAGCTTCCCAAGGGGGCAGCATGGTCAAATCATGGAATTACCACAGTGAACCCTATGAATACAATTAATATGTTGATGATTTTAAAATGAGCAAAACACATGAGATATACAGGTGATCAATACGCAAATGAAAACAGTCACAACATCACAAGGGAAAAAAAAAAAAGACCTCCCTGCAATTCATCCATGGCGCTAACTTTATCAAGATCCCAAGAACTTAAAAAGTTCTTTTTAAAAAAACTTTCAGAGATGGCTCAGGAGGTGAAGTGTTTGCCATACAAGCATGAGGGCCTGGGTTTGAATCCCTAGAGCCCACAATACAAAGCAATCGGGCACAGTAAACACACCTGTAACCCCAGTACTTTTAGGGCTAATGGAAGGCGGGGACAGACGAATCCCCAGAAGACTTTACCCAGCTAGCCTGGCATCTGCAGCAGGCAAACATCAGAGAGCCTGTCTCAAACAAGATGGAAAAGGAGAACCTATGCCCAAGATCGTCCTCTGACCTCCACATGTGTGCTGTGGCCTATACTTAGGCATACACACACACATATGCACGCACATCATATATGTGCACACACACACAGAGAGATGAGTATACAAGTTAAGGAAGGAAGCCACTCACAAGAGGTTTGATATTTTATAATTCTCTTTACATAACTTTCTAGAAAAGACAAAACTCGGAGACAGAAAGTAGATAACCCGGTTTTGTGGGGACAGGGTTGACTATAAACCTTCATCTGCACGTGCAAAGTTCTGAAACTAGATTGTGGGCAAGGTTGGGCAACTGTTAACATTTGCTAAAATTCAGCTAATAGCATTTACAGTGAGTGAATTCTCTGGTGTGTAAGTTATATTTCAGATTGTTTCTTGATTAAAGAATGAGTATGTGCCTTGGGCAAACAATTTGGAGCAGCAATCCAATGATTGGATATTTCTATGAGATAATTATCTTCTATAGTATGTATGTTCTTTGTTTTGTGGAGAACCTAAAGTGCAGAACCTCTTGTCTAATTTTTCACCGTGACAATCATTTGTTTGATTTGTATAGAATTCACTCCTGTGTATATCCAAAAAATGAATGTCCAATTAAACAGTCTATCAAGTACTGGCAGAAAAGATGGACACACACTTGACTTGGTGTAGTCCAGGGTTGTGTGCTGTCCTTGACACCCTCATTTTATCCCTTTCTGTGCTAATGGTAAATCCTGGCTGTCACTCTGGGATCATTTACACAAAATAACCATCTGCTCTATTTCTGTCTCAGTCGCCAAGCAGTCCCCTGTACAGGATGAAGTCTGGGAACCGAGTTGCAACATTTATGATCTATGTGAGTTATGTGGCTAAGTAGACTATTTTATTATATGGATTTTCAAAGTGATTTCATATATTGGTTTTATCTGGTACTGAACACAAAAATCTCCAGGATAAGACATAAGCTTCAGACAGCATTATTTTGTTAAGGATAGACATAGGGGGATATCAGACAGATTTCTGTCCTTAGAGAGTTTGCAGTGTGAAGGTCTAAATATGACCTTGCCTAGGCAGTTGATCAAGATGAGGAAAGCTAGGAGACCGTGGACTTGAACAACACAGGAAGAGGATACAGTTGTCTCCCACCTTATGGTCTTGAAGCCTAATTGGTACCGAAAAACACAGACCCATCCATGAGCCTGTGAACTTGTAGGAGAAAGAGAAGAGAAAGGAGCCGTTTAGACTCCAAGAGGAGAGAGTGAGGAGATAAAGTCGGTGAGTACCTCTGATAAGCAGTGGAAATCCTCCCCGTCTCCAGTAGAGTCCATACCTTAAAGAAAACACCAAAGTGATCAGTTGGCCTCCTCTCTGAGTCCTAGCCTGGTCGCACAGGTTCAGTCCCAGACTTCATCAACCCTATTAGCCTTCAGACTATGAGGTTCTGCTTTCATCTACACAAACCAGCCATATTCCAATCATCTATCACTTAGAAGCAATCATTTATTGGGGGAGATTATTAATGCTTCTTGGTCTTTGGGCTAAGGTCAAGGGTAGATGAGACTCACTACTGTTAGTGGAAGGGTCAATATACCAACCACAAGAGCTCTGAATAGCACCCCAAGATGAAGGCCTGCCTTCACACTCCCTGTGAGAACAGAAACTCCCTCTTCCCTGAGGGCTGATCTGGTCTCCACAGCACAGCCAGGAAGG
>CABHPR010156647.1:28093-53316 GCA_902168415.1 Peromyscus melanophrys
GACCTAAGATGGGCCCAGGCATCTCCAGTGCTTGCGTCTCTACATTGGTATAGATATCAGAAATTTCCCAAGACAGTTGTTGAGGTTTGTGGGAAACACAAGCAATATGGGAGGGAGGGAATGATCTTTAAGAAGTTCAGAAAGAGAATTAAGCTGAAAGCCAACCAGGTAGTGATTTTTCTGCTTAGACTGGACATAAGATCAGTGTGGATATGACAGTCTTAACTCATAGGACTCTTGTCCGGACCAAGTGAGACCATATATTTGTGGAGACTTAGTATAATACCTGCCATAAATACCAACTATTAATCAATGCACACTATGAGTGTGTGTGTTTTTCTAGATGGTAAGATGACAGGGGCTGTCGCTTTTTTAAAACTTTCATATATTAAAAATGTGTATATTATATTTAATTATTTCTTTGAAAATAAGAAGGAAAAAATCCCTTTATATTAAGAAAATACATCCAGAGCTGAGATTGTTCTGTCAATAGAATGTTTGCCTTGCAAACTTCGATGACAGGACCAGTGTGAAAATCCAGGCTTGGAGACCAGGGCTGGGGAGACAGAGACAGGCAGATCCATGGGGCTCAGGGGCGAGCTAGGCCCCCCGCCCCCAGCAAGTTCCAAGCCAGAGAGAGACACTGTCTCAAAAAACAAGGTGGACAGTGTCTGAGAATTGACATCTGAGGTTGACTTTTGGCACATTCTTGCAAGTGCACACACAGGGATGGCAGATATAACACCCAATTATTCCTCAGTGTCTTAGGGTTACTATTGCTGTGATGGAATACCAAGACAAAACAACTTGGGAGGAAAGGGTTTATTTGGCTCACTCTTCCACATTACTGTTCATCATCAAAGGAAGTCAGGACAGGAACCTGGAGGCAGAAGCTGATGCAGGGGCCGTGGAGGGGTGCTGCTTACTGGTTTGTTCCTCATGGCTTACTCAGCCTGCTTTTTTATAGAACTCAGAACCACCACCCCTGGGGTGGCTCCACTCACAATGGGCTGGGCCCTCCCCCATCAATCACTAATTAAGAAAATGCTTGCCTACAGCCTTGCCTACAGCCCCATCTTATGGAGGCATTTTCTTAATCCAGGTTTCCTCCTCTCAGATGACTTTAGCTTGTGTCAAGTTGACATAAAACTAGTCAGCACACTTAGCTTAGGTAACCAAGAAGGAATCTGAGTGGTCTGAGGACAGCAGTAGGGCAAGTAAACAGTTCTTATGATGCCCACCCTTTCCTGATTGAGATCCTTACAGAGAAACAGATTCACTCAAAAATATTTGAGGAGCAGGAGAGATGTCTCAGCAGTGAAGAACAGGTGCTGCTCTTGCAGAGAGCCAGAGTTTGTTCCTAGCACCAGCATCAGGTGGTGTACAACTGCCTGTGGCTCCAGCTTTTCTGAACTCCAAAGCACCTGCACACACACACACACACACACACGCACACGCACACGCACACGCACACGCACACGCACACAGGCATGCACATAATTTCTATTTATGTGTATAAATGCTTTGCTTGCATGTATGTTTGTGTGCCTGGTGCCCAAAGAGGCCAGAAGAGGATTTTGGATCCCCTGGAACTGGAGTTACAGGTGATTGTGAGCTGCCACATGGGTGCTGGGAACCAAACCTGGTCCTCAGCAAGAATGGGTGCTTTGACCAATGAGCTATCTCACCACCCCTACACATAATTTTTAAAAAGTAAATAAATCTTTTTAAAAAGTTTGAATCTACTTATTATAGCCCTCCATCAAGATGGTAGCCAGAAGCAAAAATAAGGGGGGAGTTTCAGAATCTCGTCCAGTGGTGAGAAGCTCCATGGGTGAGGAGCTGCACCCTCGCAGAGGTTCACAGAATTTGGAAGGTGGATGAGTGACTTCTAAGGATTTCTCCCCTAACTGAAACAGAGGAGCCCTGCACACAGTCTGTGCGAAATGACCTCTGAGTGAATGAGTACATGACAGAGGACTGTCAGCAGCTCTCTTAACTCTGGCTTCTTCCTCTTACATGATAGCTGAGTGCAGTAGAAGCTGGAGGAGCCACGGCCTTCATTTATGCCAACCTCAGTGTGCCTGTGGTGAAGGTGAGTGGGGTCTCGCCCTAGAGGATGTGGTTGTGATGGTGTGTGATGGCGAAGAACTCACCCCTCTCTGCAAGCTGATGCCTGGGAGATGGATGAGAAGAGATCTTTCTGGAATCCCAAAGGCCATGTCCCATTCTTAGAGTTCCTGTTGCTATGAAGAGACACCATGACCATGACAACTCTTACAAAGGAAACCATTTAATGGCACGGCTTACAGTTTCAGAGGTTTAGTCCATTGTCATCATGGTGGGACATGGTGGTGTACAGACAGTCATAATACTGGAGAAGGAGCTGACAGTCCTACATTTTGACCCATAGGCAACAGGAGCGGTCTGTCTCTCTGGGTATGGCTTGAGCATATAAGCCTGCCTCCACAGTGACACACTTCCTCCAACAAGACCACACCTACTCCAACAAGGCCACACCTCCTAAAAGTGCGACTCCCTTTGGGGACCATTTTCTTTGGAACCACCACACATTCCTGTCACTACCACGTGTTCTTGTGGTCCTTTTGTTGTTTTATTTCCATGTCTGCTACAGTAGATGACGACAGGCCTGTCTTCCTTGTCCCTGTGGGTTCCTCAGAGGTTAAGAACTCAGAGTTACCCCCAGGTTCTCCACAGTAGCTAGTTCCCCACAGAGCTAAGGCACTAGGGTCTCAGACAAGGCTCAGAACCCTGTCCTAGAGCTCACAGAGAATTGCAGCCATGACAACACACAGCAGTGACAGCCGTGGCTCTTCAGAGAGCCAGCGCTGATAGGTTGGTTTCGTGGGTGACTATTTCCTCCATGTTTCAGAAGGATCAAACATGACCTTGGTAACCTGAGAAGGAGATGGATTAGAGAGGCTGAGCTCAAGCCCTGAGCACAGTGCCTGGTGCATCCTGAGTGGGGCATGGCCACGTTTCCAGTGCTTCTTCCTGGCTCCATCTAATCTGATGGCCATGGTTAAAGGGAGTCTGAGGGTGTGGCTAAGAAAACAGTGCAGAGAAGGAGAACATAGGCTATGGGGTCAGAGCACAGGGGCTTGAGTCTTTATTTATTTATTTATTTATTTATTTATTTATTTATTTATTTATTTATTGAGACAGGGTTTCTCTGTGTAGCTTTGCGCCTGTCCTGGCACTCACTCTGTAGCCCAGGCTGGCCTCGAACTCACAGAGATCCACCTGCTCTGCCTCCCGAATGCTGGGATTAAAGGCGTGCGACACCACCGCCCAGCAAGGGGCTTGAGTGTTAACTTTGCTTCTTAGTTGCATGATTTCAAGGCCCCAGTGGGTAGAGGATGGTGGTGCACTTGCTTTCAGCTGTGTGGGGGATATCTCCCACCCCGTGGGTCATCTCCCACCCCGTGGGGTATCTTCCACCCTGTGGGTCATCTCCCACCCCGTGGGTCGTCTTCCACCCTGTGGGTCTTGTTGAGTATCTGTCCGCAGTGACCCTATGAGCCTGTGCTTGCCTGGCTCCCAGCCCTGGGCCACATTGTCCTATTCTGCTTTCGTCTCTGTCTCTCTTGGGCTCCCCAAGAGCAGAGCCAGGTATGGCCTGTCTCCACATGCCCAGGCCTGGAGCAGAGCAGGCCGTGAGGCAGTGACCCACACCTGAGTGGCAGCTTTCACCCTCTTGTGCCTTTCAATGCCTGCTTGCTCCAAACTGCATGGAGGTAAAAGAGTTTCCTGTTTAACGGCATGAATTCTGTGTCCTTATTCACATGCCTACCAAAAGTCCAGGATTCTGGGCTGACCCTCCCACCCCCCCCCCCCCCCCCCCGGGGGGGGGGGCTGGGCCTTCTCGTTTTCAGAACGCTGCACTGTTTTGGTGGAACCTGCACAGGAGTGGAGAGGGGGATGGAGACACACTTCATGCTGGCTGTCCTGTCCTGGTGGGAGATAAGTGGGGTAAGGCCTGTCTTTGTGGGTGAGAAAATGGGGTGAGGAAGCATGGAAAAGTGAAATGGGGAGTGGGTGGAGACGGCAGAGCTCCCTTCTGAAGGCTTCGTGGTACTGCTGAGTACCAGCGACATGGATAGATGAGCAGTCAGGTGTCCCAGCAGATTCGGGGCCTGGGAAGAGTAGGTGTCAGCAAAGGGTCACAGGCCTGGTCAGGATGCTTCATCTGAGCACGAAGGAGAGGCATGAGATACCAGAGCGCCTTCCCAACCTCTGCATCAAGGCAAACACTGTCAAACCCACTGCCTCCATTTAGCTCTGCCCCAAAGGAGTGGTTAGGCAAGAAGCCATAACAGTTTCTAGGATGGATGGCTCCTTCACGGTGAACGGACATGTTTATTGGCAGGTGTGTCCAAGAGCACCTCGCTCTGAAGCTAGAAAGGAAAATGGCTGTCACATTGACAGGGACCCCAGGAGAAGCAAGCACTTTCTTCCCTGTTACCCAGGAGTGGCTTCAATTTCACTGGGGCTTTTAGAATGGAGAATGACCAGGTGCCACACGTGTGAAAATCAGTACACCATTAGCAAGATCTGCTTGCTATGCTGGGAGCAGCAGATGTGCACAGTTGGGCTGGCACTAGGCTGGGCAAACAGCAGGATTTTAGGCTGTGCTCCCATGCCCTGTGATGAAGCACACAACCCTGTGGTCACCTCCCTGCTGAGCCCCCTCTCCCTCCCTGCCCTCCTCAGTGGCCAACAAGTGGATACACGAGTATGGACAGGAATTTCGGAGACCCTGCAGCACCAACCCTGAAGACTGAGCATTGGCAGATGGCAGCCTGTTAGAGAAGCCAGGAGCCAAAGCCACGGGTGAAGAGGAGCACAGCCTCCTGAAGGAAGGTCTCACAGCAAGGCCCGTGAGTGGGAGTCGAGGGATGGTCTTTACCAGGAACTCTTCTCGCCCCCAAGAATTTACATTTGGTTCTACCGCAGCTGTGAGACTTGGTTAGAATGGGTAACACAAGAGGCCCACGCGGTTTCTAGTGCTCAGACACCCTTGGGAATGAAAGGGTGAACTCAGTATAGACCAGTTGTTTAGCGTGTGCAAATACATACCTAGGTTCTGTTCACTAGCACGAACATATAGTGGTATTTTATTTGTACTGAAATGTGATTTTATTTGTATGTTAATAAATAAATAAAGTTGCCTAGGGGTCAGAGCTATTAGCAAGCCATAGCGAAAGCTGGGCAGTGGTGTTGCACGCCTTTAATCCCAGAAAGCCAGCCTTTAATCCCAGGGAGTGGTAGTAGAAAGCAGAAAGGTATATAAGGTGTGAGGACCAGAAACTTGAGGCATTTGGCTGGTTAAGCATTTGGCTGGTTAAGCTTTCAGGCTTCTAGCAGCACACTTTAGCTGAGAGTCATTTGGATATAAGGACACAGAAGCTTACAGTCTGAGGAAACAAGACCAGCTGAGAAGTTGGCCAGGTGAGGTTAGCTGTGGCTTGTTCTGTCTCTCTGACCATCCAGCATTTCATCCCAATAACTGGCCTCGGGTTTGATTTTATTAATAAGAACTTTTAAGATTCCTGCTACACGAACACATACTACACATACATACACTACACACACACATACACTACACACACATACTACACACACACACACACACACACACACACACACACACACACACACACACACACTAAATCTGGAAACATCAGGCTGCTCCAGCAGGACCACCTGACTCAGAGGTCTCCAGCCCCATCACGAGTGGGTATTGTCATGTGATGATTTTTTTAAAAGTGGAAAGCAATTTTGTTTTCTTTTTTATGAGTTTTAATTGTCATTAAAATGTTTTTAAATTATCTCTTCTAACAGAATATTCTTCCGTGATGTTGAACGAGAAAAACCAAAGTAGTACTATTGATGTATTTTCCTGTGACCCAGCCCCTCCCCACTTCCGTTGCCCGGTTCTGGACTTGCCGACATTCTGTTCTTCCATAGCACCACCTCTCCCCCCTCTCAGACCTCCCCATCCTCAGGGAGCCTCCCTCATTCCACAGGGTCCCTTTGAGAGGCTTTCCCTGACCACTCTTTCCAGTCCTCTGCTGTCCCCCTGTATCTCCCTGCTAATGTTCCTGTGACCTGAGCAGACGTCATTCCTGTGTCAATGTGGGCCACTTGCTTTCCTGGTCCCCTGTGCTCTGTAGATGCCTCTGTTGGAGCCACATCTCACTGCATCTCCACACTTGCCTGGACTCTCAGAACCCCCTAAGCACTTGCCTGGATTCTTAGACCCCCACCCCCCCAAACACACGCCAAGGGGCGGGCTTGAAATGAGCAGGCAGAAGCAGAAGTTTTATAGGCAAAGCCTGCCGAGGCCCTCACTGCAGAAGGCCAAGTGAGGAGCCGTAAAGGGGACGGTGGTTACTGAATGTTTGTGCCAAGAGAATCCTGAGGCTGGCTGGCCAGGGCTCCTCCCCGGATGTGGGTGTGCTTTGCTCAGGAGCAGCCACCAGTGCAAGGACTGGGCAGTTAGACTGTGTTCCTCACACCTAGCCTCTGCCTCCCCCATGCTGTGCTGACATGAGCTCTCTCACCTCCAGTGAGGACTCTGACACTCTGATGTCCAGCTTCAGGACGTGGGATGTATTTATGTGGAGTGTGCCAGGAAATCACCAAGTGACTGTCACCGCTGCACCCTGCCTCTTCTGGTCCCACCGGAGTTGGCCTGAAAGAAAGCTCCACTACAGTGGGACAGCCCACTGCCCTACGCTCAGGCTTCTTTCTCAGTTCTGGTTTAGTCTGAGCGAATCGTAGCAATGGTGCACATCGGGAGCTTACTCAGATGACGTGATTCCAGAGACCATGGTTGTGGTGCTCGGCGGGTAAAAGTGCTTCCTGTGCAATTGTGACAACCGTGGTCACCTGCCTAGTGAGAGAGGGGCTGTGTGGAGCGGGGAGTGTGACTTCTGTCACCACGCCTGTCATAGTTCCTGCTCTGTTGCTGTGTTAAGACACCGTGACCAAGGCATACAGAAGGAAGTGTATTTGGGGCTTCTCGGTTCAGAGGGTGAGTTCATGACCACTGTGGCGGGGAGCGCGGCAGGAGGCAGGTGTGGCACTACAGCAGGAGCTGAGGGCTCACATCTATGACTCAACCGTGAGGCAGAGAGAGAAACCCGGAATGGCACAAGTCTCTTGAAACCTCAAGTCGGCCCTTGGGTGATGAACCTTCCTTCAACAAGGCCATACCTCCTAATCCCTCCCGAACAGTGCCACCCGCTGGGGTTAAGTATTCAAATACACGAGTCTGTGGGGGCCACTCTCATCCAAACCACTGCAGGACCATCCACACATTCCCCCCTGCCCATGTCTCTGGTGCAGCTCAGGGCAGTCAGGTGTACACTGGGCTGGGAGTTGCCGCCTGATCCAGGACTCTGCTATGCAGCCTTCAGCCAATCACTTCTGGGTCAGACCTGCCTCTCACCCGCAGAAGTCACTGCCAACTCGCCTGCCTTCCTGTTCCTCAGAGGGGTGGGGTCTCCCAGGTTGTAAGTGACATCTGTTATCCTATGCTTAGGCGCCTCGGTCCTCAGAAGGTGGCATCTTCACTGACCATCGGAAACACCCCTTCTCACCCTCAGTTAGTGGCTCAGGCCACCACCTTGGGAGATGCTAGCTGATAGGCTTGTCTCAGGCTCCAAGGTTCCGCCTGGCAAAAGCTGAGGTTTTCTAGCAAACTGTGGGGAGAGGAAGCCAGCTGGAGAACTAAGGGTGCCTCACTAGAGGGCCTAACTTGCTGAGCCCTACACCCAGGCTACAATGTGTTAGATTCTGGTTGCTGATGCAGTGGATGGCTAGACAAGACTACAGTTGGCTCCAAGACCAC
Source organism: Peromyscus melanophrys (assembly GCA_902168415.1). Lineage (NCBI taxonomy): Eukaryota > Metazoa > Chordata > Mammalia > Rodentia > Cricetidae > Peromyscus > Peromyscus melanophrys. The sequence goes on from CABHPR010156647.1 coordinate 35,973, forward strand.
AGATATGTGTACCTACAAGGGAGGAGGGGATGCCCTGGGTGTCCCCTGATGCCATCTTAGACTCTTAATGCTTTCCTTTTTAAATTTTATTTTTTATTTTTATTTATTTGTATGTGTGTGTGTGCACGCGTGTGCACACGCACACGCATGTAGGTGACTGCAGAAGCCATAAAAAGGGCATCGAGTCCCTTGGAGCTGGAGTTACAGGCAGTTGTGAGCACCCTGATGTGAGTGCTAGAAACTGAACCCAGGTCCTGTACAAGAGCAGCAAGTACTCTTAACCATGAAGCCATCTCTCCAGACCTGTGTCTTCCTTTCTAGTGTCCTGAGCTCTGACCTCCTAACCCCCAGCTGTCAGCAGGCCTCTCAATCCAGCATAGTGGTGTCCTGTCTAGGCAGTCATGACGGTGAGACTTTAGGAATGTAGTTTCTGATATTACTAAGAGACACAATCTCACAGCAAATGCCCCGTCAGTTCTAGCTCAGGGGTCTGAAGTACATGTCTTCAGCAATGGGGACTTAATTACATCTCTGGGAGTCAACCAAAGGAGATAGCAATAGCCTGGATGTTTTGGGAGTCTTTTGGACAACCCTGACCAACAATTCAAAAGAGGCTTCTCATGACTGGTGTTGGGGTTTTTGTTAGGTGGTCTTTGGCTCTTGGAGGGAATGTTGTTAGCCCAGAAGAGTTCATTTAAACTATATATGCACATTTACACACAGACTTAGGTTCAGGTGTATTTGTCTTAGTTGGGGTTTCTATTGCTGTGATGAAACACCATGACCAAAGCAACCTGGGGAGGAAATTTATTTGGCTTACGCTTCCAGATCCTCGCTCATCATTGAAGGACGTCAGGACAAGAACTCAAACAGGGCAGGAACCCGGAGGCAGGAGCTGATGCAGAGGCCATGGAGGGGTGCTGCTTATTGGCTTGGTCATCATGGATTGCTCAGCCTGCTTTTATGGAACCCAGGATCACCAGCCCAGGGTGGTACCACCCTCCCCCATCAATCACTAATTAAGAAAATACCCTACAGGCCCATCTTATGGAGGCATTTTCTCAATTGAGTTCCCTCCTTGCAGCTACCTCTAGCTGTATCAAGCTGACATAAGACTAGTCAGCACAGAACTTTAGGTTGGTTTGGGTTTTGTAAATGGTTAACAGTATGATTCCTTATGACTTTCTCAGATATCCTTAAAGTTATCTTACCCTACAGCTGCCGCTTTACTGAGGGACACTAGTCTGGGGCCCACTCACCCATCTACACAGGTTACTACGGTGACTTTCCTCTGGGGAAAAAGAAGACCTACGGTTGCCTTGTGCCTGGCTGTTCACATGGATGCTGGGAATCTGAACTGAAGCCTTCATGTCTGTATGGCAGGCATTTTGCCGAGTGAGCCAGCTCCCTAGTTCAGCTCCCCTGCCCATTTGACTTTCTTTAGGGATAGAACAACCTTTGGTTTGACTCAAATATGTTGTTTTCATCCCTGCAGCAATCCCTCACTCAAATCCCTCCTCACTGGGATCTCCTTCTTGATTGTCTATAGGATATGATGGGTATTCTTAATGGCTAGCACACAGTAGGTGCTCATTAGACATCAGAAGTGGACATCTGATCCTTGGAACTCACCCTAGTTGTGGCTGTGGGCAAGCCAATTCCTCATCTCTGAACCTCAGTTCCTTTAATTGGAGAGGTGCCTACACTTGATGGTCACAGACGACACATCTATTTACAGTCCCTAACAGAGCTCAACCAACACTTCATTCTCAGCCTCCACCCACCAGACAACTAGGCCTCATTTCTTCGGTCATCCTCCTCCTGTTTTTCTGGGGCTGATGTTCTCTGAGCAAAACAGCTGCCATCTTCAGTTCAGCTGTGCTTGCAAATGATCACCACAGCTGGGTTTGTTGACTGACGTCCCCAATGGGCAGAGGTAGGAAGACACTGGCCCCTCACCTGAGAACCAACATTCATGCTTGGTGAAGACTCTCCGGTGTGGCTGCTTTGGAGTCCCCCAGGCTCCTGTCAGTGACTCCTCACCCATGCTCTATAGTTAGCCCAATAAACTCATTAGTTCCCAGGGAGAACTTCCTTAGAATTAAGTTTTAGTTTGTCACTGGGATCTTCAGGGGTGGGTAAATAATGCACAATCCCACTCCCAGGGAACTCTGCCAGGGGTCCTTTCTACTACTCAGGAGGCAGCATGCTGTAGAAACCACTTGGGTTTGGGCTCTGACACTGTCACTTCTCAGCCATATAAACATTTAAATGTCTCCATACCTGTAAAATGAATGTAACAACTATCCTTCAGGTTCTTCTGAGGATTCAACGTCAAGTAAATTCGATGATGTTCAAAATGAGTAATCCTAGCTTTGCCTCATGGACAAAACCATAGTGATCATGCTGCCCCCTGCAGGCAATAGGGCATGCAGCCCAAAGGCAATCGCAAAAGATGGGTGGCAGAAGTCAGATCACATGGAAAGTGGGTCCTTCTCTGCCAGGGTGCCCCTGCTTTATCCGGTCATAGTGAGCATTCAATCTCCAGCTTCTCCAGCTTCTCCAGGATGGATGTACTTGAAAAATGCAGATCAGTTCTGACTTAACAAGAATGGAGTAAGGACAAGAGCTGCATCAAACCTCCAGGCGAGGCTGGCACTAGTGGCTCCGACCTGGAGCTTTGTCAGCTGATCTACTCTAATAATCATGGTCCTCCACATCCCGGGGGTAGGTGCTCACTGCTAAAGTAGGTATGTGGAGAGCAACCCCGGGCAGGGGCAGTAGCAGGAACCCTACAAGGTAAGGTAGTAATTTAGATGAGAGATGATGAGACCCAGGTCAGGGAGTAGCTGGGATGGAAAGAGGGGCATAAAGAAGGCACAGGGCATGGCAGCCAACACTGTGAGAATGAAAGAAGAGGCCAGAACTCAGAGTGTGGTCTGGACAACCTGCACCTGCTTGCTCCTACCTCCTACTGAGCTGGAACCATGCACTTAAAAGGCTCCTGGTCACCTGGGAGAGATGGAGATGACAGGGCCTAAGTGAAGCCATGAGTAACGGAAGTCACAGAGGCAGACCGTCCTTTTCTCCACCAGCTGAGCTGAGACCAGACTCCAGGTCCCCTGGGCTGTAGTAGAGACAGGTTCTGTCTATCTTCTGGAATCAGATCTGAGGAAGACACTGACAGGCTGAGGAAAAAGACAGCCTATCATTTTTGCCTCCACTTGTCCCCTCACCTCCCTGATAGTCCTCTTCCTAGCGCCCCACTGTCTGTGTCCATCCCAGAGTTCACTAGGGTTCTTCACAGGAACACAGGTGATTATCTGCTTACAGGAGCACGGACCGACACTGGCACAGTATAGAGAAGAGGCATTGTTCCTAGCTAGATCAACAAAAATAAGGACAATTCCTCAGATGAATAAAGGTTGGGAGATATTTATTGTCTTTAAACAAGATCATAAATAACAAAGAAACGAAGTCGGCCCCAGACTCTGGACCGTGCAGCAGGACAGGGTAGGAAGTTGTCGGGTGAAAACCGGAGAGGGCTACACGTCACCTAAGACAGTCACAGAAGGTGGGCTTCAGGGGCTGCCCCTCCCTGCCCGTGGAAATGGCGTGCCTGGGCAGCAGGGGATGGGATGCCGCAGTGCTGGGATGAGGCAGCTGGATGAGGGCAAAGACTGGGGATGCTAGTCCATGATGTTTCTACACAGGAACATGGAAACCACAAGTGGGGCGAGAAGCCGTGGGTCTGGAAGAGGCAAGCGGCACTTGGCACACCTTCAGGAACCAACTATGAAAATGGTTAAATTCCATCATTAAAAACAATTCCACAGGATTTAGCCTGTGGCTTTGTGCGTGGGCTGTGTTTAAACTGGGCTGCTCTGTGGCAGATGAGGGCTCATAAGGCTCTTGGAGCAGCCTGGCCTCAGCCCAGGGCAGGTGCCCAGACATGTGGGAGTGGGACAGTGGGCTCACCCAGACGGGAAGCTATGTGCTTGGACTGGCTGGACCTGGCTTACAGGCGGGTTTCTTGGGATGCTTTCTATCATCTACTACCTCTCCCTGAACCTAAGGCCGGAACCCTGGTCACTCTGACTCTTCCAGACTTGGAACAGTTAAGACTGGGATAAAGGTACCTGACTGGTGTTTTATTTGAAAGGGAAAAATAAGGGCCAGTGTGTGCATTGCCCATCCCATGAGGTAGGGCAGGACCATGCCAAGAACATCCTCAAGGAATGGAGATCCCTGAGCCTGGGGAGACATATGGACCCAGGTACATTGCCGGATGCCAGGAACAGGGGCCCAGGGAGTGAAGGCTTCACCCTAGGTAAGGCAGGGAGCACAAGGGGAGGGGAAGAGCTGGGGACCCCAGACTGCGCAGGCCACTGTTGGACAAAGGCCCTGGAAAACAATGCTTTTGACAGGTATACAGAGAGGGTTTGTACATCTGGGGATGCCCCTCTACAGGGAGCCGGTGTCACGTGGCTGGGTGGGATGGTAGGAGACGGCGGCGTCGGCGTCACAGTGGCCTCTGGTGCGATGTATTTACAACAGAGCTCAATGGAGAGGGAGGGTGGACAGCAGGTCACTAACAGCCAGGAAACACGCTGTCAAGGGTAGAAAGGGGATGTTACAGATGGGACCATCACGAGCTTTCACCCCGCTCACTCCTTCCTCCAGGACCCTCCCCAGTGACCACCATGGCCCCTGCAGGCCTCCCCATCTCTACACAGCCCCATATGGGGCTAGACGGGGTGCTGCCCTCAGTGGATAGTTCATCTGACCCAGACACTGGAGGTCAGAAGCCCCCGAACACTTTATTGAGAAACTGCATCTTCATGTTGATCCCTAGGGTCCATGGATAGTCGGTTAAGAGAGGGGCAGGCAGCACAAACCATCACTTTCCTGCTTCACTGTGACAGGTCCCTGTCACGTCTGCCACCCACCTCCTATCTCTTTCCTCTCCCATGGCCTGGCAGTGAGAGTTGTCTAAGGTAGAAGATATTTCTTTTTCAAACTTTCTGTGGTAAGGCACAAGTTCCCCCAAACACCTCAACAAAATCTGAGAGGAGGCTAACAGGAGTGATAACTCACGTGACACACAGGCTGAGAAGCTAGGGCCCCCTCCAAATGCAGAACAGACACTCCTGAGATAGGCCAGAACCCCCTAATGTGTGGGTCAGCATGTCTCTCCGTCAGCCCAACTCATCTCCCTAGTAATACGCAGCTCGTCAGGATGAGGGCTTGCCCACTCTCCCTCCAGACCAGCCATTGTTTCACTTTTGCCTCCCCTGATACATGGTACCGCCTGAAGCATTTCTGGTTGGCAGAATTAAGTGTAGGAGGTGCTCCTGGAAGACAGTGGGCAGAGGCCAGGGTACTGCTGTAGTGCATAGGATACCTCCTGACACCAACAAAGGATCCCCTCCCCCAACTGTCAGGGGTGCAGGGAGTGAAACCCCATCTAGACTTTTTTTTTTTTTTTTTGAGCTGAGGATCGAACCCAGGGCCTTGCGCTTGCTAGGCAAGTGCTCTACCACTGAGCTAAATCCCCAACCCCCCATCTAGACTTCTATACACTCTCCATGGCCTGCCCAGCTCTGCTCAGCAGGGGGCAGAACATAGACATTTCTGGCAAAGGCTGATTCCCATTCCAGCCTCCTCAGAGAACAGACACCTCATGGCAGCAGATAAGGCATGACTCAAAGCAAGACCCCACTGGACTCACATACAACCAAGAAAAACACATACTACTTCGGTGATGCAGACCAGACAGGGCTAAGAAAGTGATATCCACAGCCTCCCAGATTCTTGAGTTTTGAGGTGGGCTAGACTCCTGTGCCTTTATGTACTCACCACTGGAATCCTCCGATGGGCTCTGCAAACCTGTGCCGGATCAGGAAAGTGGCAACAGCTTCAGCTACCTGGAAAAGAAGAGGCATTCTAGGACCCGGGGAGGCAAGTGCTGGGCTTACGTTGCAAGCCCTGGGGGCTTCTGCCAGAAGGGTCAGCTCACTGCTGTCCTCATGAGTACTACTCTCTGGGTAGCTGAAGAGCAAAAGGACCTGGACCAGGGGCTCTCAGAAGGGACGGCTCCAGGGAGGTGAAGGGGAACAAGACCTTTTACTCTCAGAAGAGCCCCTATTAATCTCTGACTGTAACTGGAATTTAGGGTGCAGTGCCTGCTCCAATTACTCTTGTCTGGTTTTAGGGGTAACAAAGAAGCAGATCTTAGCCACAGGGCCCTGGATGAAACAGAGGGTGCCAATGGCTCCTCAGCCCAGACATACAAAGCCAAGACCACAGACGCTCACCCAGGGGGTTGGGGAGCTGGCAGCCCACAAAGGTCTGCAAGCAGCAGCTTCAGACAAACCCTGAGACACGGGCTATCCTACTTTCTGTGAAATGCCACATTCCCCCGTTGTCCTCTCTAGGCACCAACCTTGTCAGGGGCATCCTCATGGACTGCATGGCCACACTGTGGTAAGACCTGCATCTGGAACTTCCCTAGAGAGAGACAAGCAGGCAACCTCAGGGACAAAAGCCCTCCGCTTATCAGCCCTGGACCTCTCAGGTCACTGGGCAGCCCAGGAGGACCTTCCCTCAGGACACAGCTCCCAGTCTGCTGAGTGTAACTGTAACCTTGTTCCTGGTCCCTTCACTTTTCACCCTCTCCTTCTGTATCCACTTTGGTGTAAATTTACTTTGGGCAGAAAACTCAGCTCCTGTACTCACAGGAGTCAGTCCAGTGGGAGAGTAAAACACAGCACTACTGTAGATGTAGTCCCAAAGGAGAAAATGGGCACAGAGCTGTAAAAGTGTGGGAAAAGAGCTTCCTGAGCCAGCAGGTACTCAGACAGACTTCTGCACAGAAAGAATGGCCCACCTACAGAAGAGAAGGCTTGAAGTGGCAGTTAGCCATGGAAATAACGAAGCTTGGCATGGTGCCGATTTGAGTGGCTCGCAATGGGGCTGGGCCGGAAAACCGGAGGCCATTTGGGCTCTGTAAGCTATGTTAAGAATGCTGAAATGGATTAGTGTAAAAGACAGCCAATGAGTATTAAACAGTGTGCTTTCTCACACTGCCTTCCAGCACACTGCAAGCTCACAAACTTACGGTAATCCTTGGCGGGAGGTGGATTTAGGATTGAAAGTTGGCTCCAAGCATGCTGCTCAAACACTACCTGAATGACACCCAACCCCTAGTATGGCCGTTATTAAGAGTGAACAGCAGCTGGGCATGCAGCTTTCCTGGTGTGTGTTGGTCCAAGGGTTTGGTGTCCAGCAATGAGAAAAAGAAAAAAAGGAGGGACTAGAGCTGAGCTGGCTGAGCACAAGGGGCAGGTGCTTGCCCGGCACCCAAAGACTCCAGTTCAATGCTAAGGACAGGGTTGGAGCGGGGGCTGATTAACTCTCCGAGACCCAGTTTTTCCATTTACAACGTAAGAAAGTTGGAGATGTCTTTGTGGCTCTCGTGTAAGCTGTACAGCAGTCCATGTTTTCAGTGTATATTCTACCCTCTGCTAAAGCTGTGTCTACAATCACACAGGTAATGAAACTAGCTATGAGTAGGGCCATGTCTCGTCCAAGGCTGTGTAATTAGTGAAGGAACTGAGGCTACACCATTCATTAAGCCTATTAATGGCCCTTCTCCTGCAGGAGGTGCCTCTCCTTCAGATCTCTTCTATTATTAATGCATACGATTCAAACATAGAGCACCCACTGTTAGATGTTATAGCATATAACATCCACTGCTGCACAGCCCTCACGTTCCTGCTCATGGGTGTGCGCAGACCCACTCTACTTTGTACTCCCTCTGAGACTGGCATCAATGCTCTCATTTTACACATCCAGAACATTCCAGCTGATACAAGTTACTAGGAAAGCAGTGTCTAAAACACCCCTACGATGAAGCTCCCTCTTCTCCTTCCTCACCATGTCTTCCAACAGACCTTACACCATTTAGTACCTACACTATTTCTCTTTTCTAAAAACTCTGAACATAAGAAAACTATGTCTGTTCATAATGTTAGACGCCTATATAAAACTTAATCATTTTCAGGTGCATGACCTCATTTGCATCCTTCCACCCTGGAAACACAGGTGGAGTAATAACTCTCATTTTTAGTTGGGGGGCAGTGAGAAACACTCTTCAGAAAAGGGAAGATACTTGCCCATAATCCCTGGTGGTTGGAAGAGGTGGTGGTCCAATGGAGGTCGACTCTAACACCCACGCTCTCCCCACTGTACCTCACTATCTCAGAATATTAATTTTCATATGGCTGCCCAGTTCCCCGCCCTCGGAAAAGGATCCATGGGCACAATTTCTGGATGACTTACCCTGCATCTGGCCTATGGTCAGATCTTTATCCAATCTATCAACACCTAGAACAAAGCAGGAGAATCTGTGAGTAGTTCCCTAGAAGAGGCTTTGTGAAATAGGTTTCACTGAGCACTGAGTAAACATTGCCTGAGAACTATAAATACCACTGCACCCTTAATCCAGACTGACATGTTCCTGATTCCCACAGGCACATTCTCACCAGACGAAATTTTTCAGGTTGAGATTTCTGGGTAATAATGTTCTTCTTCTTCTTCTTCTTCTTTTTTTAGATTTATTTATTTTATTTATGTATTTGAGTGTTTTGCCTGCATGTATATATGTGTACCGCATATATGCCTGGCACCTATAGAGGTCAGAAAAGGGTGTCGGATCCCCTAGAACTGGTTACAGACAGTTGTGAGCCACAATGAGGGTAGTGGGAACCAAATTTGGGTTTTCTGCAAGAATAACAAATATTCTTAACTCCAGCCCCAGCCATGTTCATTTAAAGATATTTATATGAAAACAAGGTTTTACTGTCTCAATTCTCACAGTATTTGGAATGCTGTTACAGCACTATCTGTAGCTCTAGGAGTCGGGTTTGACCAGGTAAAGGCTAGGCCAACACCATGTACCACGGGAGGGTGTTTACACCCCGTTAGGTGTAGGTCTGATTGGGTTTGACCAGGTAAAGGCTAGGCCAACACCATGTACCACGGGGAGGGTGTTTACACCCCGTTAGGTGTAGGTCTGATTGGGTTTGACCAGGTAAAGGCTAGGCCAACACCATGTACCACGGGAGGGTGTTTACACCCCGTTAGGTGTAGGTCTAAATATGGGGAAGCTAGGGGAACAAGGCTAATTCTCCACTTTAGAAGTCACTACCGATTTGGTTAATATTAATAGTTCCAGTGAGGTCACATCTAGGTGACAGTCCTCACGTCTATGGCCTGAACTGTCCCCCACCATTCATGGTGAAGCCCTAGCCCCCAGTGTATTTAAAGATGGGGTCTACAAAAAGGCAAAATGAGGTTGTGAGGGTGGGGGTCTCTGACACAATAAGAGTAGTGTCCTTGTAAAAGATACCAGAAAGCTGTCTTGCTTTCTCTCAGCTGTGTGAAAGCACAGAGGAAGGTCTGTGGACCAGGAAGAGAACTCTGAGAACTTAGCCCGACTCCTACCCTCACCTTACACGTTCAGCCCCCAGACTTCGAGAAAAAAGGCTTTAGTTCTTTAAGTCATCCAGCCTATGGTATTTGATTATTCCAGCCAAGCAGACACACACATACATATGCACACGCACACACACTTACCAGCCAAGAGCAGCAGTTTAGGAATAGGACAACTAAGAAAGAGGTTGGATAAGCCCCGGAACCAGCCATCCCAGTACTTTTCTGTTTTTGCTAGTTCAATTCTCCAGGTGTAGGGATGGTCCTTCTTGGTCTGCAGGAATAAAAGCAGAGTGAGGCTGCGGGCAAGCCCTAAAGAGCAGGCAGAAAGCAGGCCTGTGGAGGAAGGAGGAACAGTACTTCTCTAGGACCCACTGGAGCCTGAAGCTCAGGGTCCATTTGACTCTTCCTGCACTGCTGCAGGCTGGTGCAGCCTCTCCTTCTGGATAACCTGACCTCCTCTTTCTCACTCCTCTTTGGTTTCTCCTGGCTCACATGTGAGTCTCCTGCCTCAACTTCCCAAATGGCTGGTACTCCAGACTTGGTCCAACATACCAACAACTTCTATGACTTTAGGAAACTTTGTAAAGATCACAAAGGCGGTTAATTATTGATCCAAGATGGAGCTTTTCCTATACCAGTGAGTAAAAAGGACACATCGACAAAAGAACATATACAAAGACCACACTGTAGTAAAACAAAACAAAAGAAAAAACCTAAGTGAAAGAAAAAGCAGAAAGTGACATTCCAGCTGGGATCCCTGAGACAAGCGTGACAGACCACGGGAAAGAACAAGCTGACAAGTGAGGAGAGTACTTCTTCCCATTTCAGATTTGTGATGATGACCAGGAACGGTCACCTAAGGCAATATGGCAAATAAGAAAAAGTCAACATCTGTCTTCTCTTGACAACTGGATGAGCACACAGTGTGCTACCAAATATTAGGTGAACTAAAAAGTGAGTCCCATTCTTTCCTGTGACATGGAAATAAGTTAAATATTGTAACCAAAATAAGCAATTAGGAGATTGCGTCAACTACAACATGAAAACCTAGATGTAGACATGAGATGACACAGTATGTGGAAGATCAGGGTGACTAAGATGTCTACACCACCCAAAGTGACCCACAGAGTCAATGAAATCCCTATTCAAGGTTAAATTGTGTTTTGTAAGATATTTTTAATGATCCTAAGATCGTCTAAGATTATGTATGATTCTGAATAACCAACCAACTTTGCAACAGAGGAAGAAAACTGGAGAACTCATACTTCTTGACTTCAAAACCGTTGCAAGCTGCAGTAATTAAAAGTTTAGGACTTAGGGGTATAGCTCAGTGGCAGAGGTTTAGCATGTGTGAGGCCTTAAGAACAAAAAAAAACCAAGCAAGTTTGGTACTCCCATCACCATCAAAGACAGACAAAGGAAACAGGTCTCAGAAAAGGACCACTGAGACACACGGTCAAGAGGATTGTAGGGGACAGTGGTGAGATAATTAAACACACATAGTCACATGCAGGAGAATGCAGACCCAGACGGGCAATAAGCGGTGCAAAGAAGCCCAACAGCACAGGCAAATTGTAAACAGGAGCTTGGTGTGGCAGCATCTGCTCGTAGTCCAAACATTCCAGAGTTGAGGCAGAAGAACTGCTAGTTTGAGGCCAGCTTGGAATAAATAGTATCTTACAAAACCCAAACCAACCAAACCCAGACCTCCCACAATGAGATGCTACTTCACGGCCACCAGGATTCCCCCTAATAGGAATAAAAAGTGTCAGAGCCTTCTGAAAACAGTTCTCCCAGAGTTCCCCCAGTTCCCATCTCATCTAGCAATTCCCTGCTCACACACACACATCTGAAAAAAAAATCTGATGTCCACACACAAAGTTGAAATAAATATTCACAGCAGCATTATTCATAATGGAAAAGCTATAGAAAAATCTACATATTCATCAATTGATGAACATATTAAAATGTAGCATTATCCATACAATGGAATATTTTTCAGACATATAAATAAAGAAAACACTAATGTATGATGCATGCAACAACATGGATGAACCTTGAAAAGCATGCATTTACATGTAATGCTCAGATTAAGCAAATCTACAGATTAGTGATTGTTTTGGCTGGGAGAACTAGGAGAAACGGGAAGTGACTGCTTATGGATAGTCATTGCTTAATGACTTCACTTGCACCTCAAACACTTCTGGAGTTTCTAAAATCATATGATGGTGCTTATTTTAATACATTGCCAAGAACAAAGAACAGGCATTAAAAGTCAGGAGCATCTAAATGACCTGCTCTAAGTTTCTGTGTGACTGTGAGTGAGTACCTGTACCAAGGGGTACAGTGGTGGTCTCTACAACGAAGAGCTCAATAACAACTGGTGAGGGTAAGTGTGAGACAGCCATGAAAGGGAAATGTAATTCAAGGCCATAGTTTCCAAGCTACCGTTTGCTAATTTCCTTGGGCAGACCTCTTCATTGTGGGTGGAGAGAGAGCGGTACTGGGGATGCCTAGGGCCTCTGCATGCTTGTGAGTGTTCCCCACTGAGCTATATGCCCAGCCCTTTTGACTTCCGTTGTTCTTGGAGTTTTTAAGACAAGTTCCCTAAGTTGACCAGACTCCAAACTCATTCTGTAGTCCAAGTAGGCCTTGAATTTGTGATCCCTCTGCCTCAGACTCTCAAGTCTAATTTATGAGTTAAGATGCTACTGTGTTGTAATATGAGAGAAAAATCTCCCTTCACCTTATAACATGTTGTGAGGCCCAAACAGATGAAAAATGATTTATATATTTGTAAATTCTAAAGTAGTATAAAGCATTATTCTGATCAGTGATCTCAAGGATGGCAGGAAGATCCTCATTAAACATAAAATACTTTAAAAACTGGGCAGTAGTAGCACAAGCCTTTAATCCCAGTACTCAGGAGGCAGAGGCAGGTGGATCTCTGTGAGTTTGAATCCAGCCTGGACTACAAAGCAAGTTCCAGGACAGCCAGAGCTGTTACACAGAGAAACCCTGTCTTGAAAAACAAAACAAAAAATTCTTTTAAAAAATGTAATCTTCTTGCTAACAGTAGCACCCCCAAAGGCAAGGGAGTGTGTGATAATAGCAATATTACCGACCACTAAGAAGACACTTACCATATGCCTTAGAAAGTCACTAACCCACCCCGCAAAGCTGTACTTCCCATCACTAGCCTCAAACAGACTGCTCCACCAGAACTCACTACTGACACAGACATGAACTAAACAATCTGCTTGCTTGGGAAATGGTTTCTGTATAATTAGAGACAACAGGAGTCAGTGCTGACTGTCAGGAGTCTACAGCCCCTTTAAATGTGGCTCAGTCACAGGACTTAAACTGCACAACTCCAAGAGTTCTATCACTGTATCACCGTGTCACTGCGAGTCCACAATGCAGATGGACTGACAGAGACGCACGGCAGCGATGGTAAGAGCAGGGCAGTCACAGGATACAGCTTGGAACCGAGATCTTTTCCCCTAAGAGAAACCAGAGGCACGCCTTTACAGAGCGAGAAGGAGCCTGGTGAGGAAGCGACCGATGGGAACACATGGAGTGAGTTCCATGTTCTAACTGGAGCCCAGTGTTAGTGCCCTCACCTGAGGACCTCTTACCATAGTGTCTCCACTACAGGACGTAATCTGACAGAAACAACAAGGCTGTCTCTGCTGCCCTCCTCCCTCCATGTTCCCAAGGATGAGACCTTCACTCACTTCCATGTCATCTTCCTTTTTCCTCTTGTTTACTGACTCACTTCCTTCTTCCTCTTCCTCTTCCTCCTCTATGATTCCCTCTACTATGGATTTGGAGCCTTCTGGACTTGTAATACCTTCACACCTAGATTGAAAAAAAACTTTCATGAATGTCTTATCAAATTATCTTAGATATTCTTTTGCCCATAAGGACCCATAAAAAGGGAATGGCATCTTCCAAGACATGACAGTCGAGGTTTTCCTGGATTTTTCATATAACCCTCACGGTAATTCTATGAAGTAGTTCTGAAGAGTTAAGGCAAAGTTGTAAGTGCGTAAGGCTGGATATAAATTCGGCCCCAACAAACCCCAAAGCAAAGCAGCTCCCTCTCACAAAAGAACAAGGCCCAAAGAGCACAGTACAAAGTTCTGTTACAGCCGCCTTATAGAAACTGGCGAGTACAATGGCCATGGCCGGCAGAACCCTGCACGTTGGAACATCTGATCCAAACAATTATCATTTTCTTCTTCCTCTTCCTCTTCCTCTTCCTCTCCTCCTCCTCCTCCTCCTCCTCCTCCTCCTCCTCCTCCTCCTCCTTCTTTCTGTTGTTGTTGTTTCTTTCGAGACAGGGTTTCTCTGTGTTTGGTGCCTGTCCTGGATCTTGCTCTGTAGACCAGGGTGGCCTTGAACTTACAGAGATCCTCCTGGCTCTGCCTCCCAAGTGCTGGGATTAAAGGGGTGCGCCACCACCGCCCAGCTCATTTTCTTTCTTAAAAATGGTATCTACACAAACAGGACGTGCCAGCATAAGAGAGACTTGTTGACAAGAATGGGGTGAGAGTGGGTAAACGGGTGAGAATGACATAATCTTCATATACATGTGTGCAACTGTCAAATCTAAAAAGGTAAACAAGCAAACGATCACAAAAATGGAACCTCTTTACTGTATAATTAGGGAGAAAAACCACTATTATATGAACAGCTGGCACCATGATTCCTTTTAGAGAAAACTCAATGGAAAAAGTATATAGACAGGTATGAGTGTGGGTTCTAAGGCCTGGAGGCAGCTAGAGGCAGGGTTTGCCATGCATGAGAGAGAGTTTATTTTGACAAGAGAGAACAGAGAATACGAAGGGAGGGGGGAGGGAGAGAAACAGACGGGACAACTCTCACTCTCTGTACTGTCCGGTGGCGGATCTCTTTGTTATTTACCATCTACTGCAGGCAGGCGCTTCTCTGCTGAGGGTTGAGCATGGCACTGAGCTATGGGTATAGTAGTGAGCCATTAGGAGTTATATTATTGCTATGTTCCTGTAGCAGATAAGAGTAGCACATCTTCCCGTAGGCCTATCACAAAATGGACTCCATGGTTTTCATGCACTTTTTTGTTTTGTTTTTTGTCTTTTTTTTAAGTTTGTGTGTGGTTTGAAAGAAAACGGCCCCCAAAGGGAGAAGCACTATTAGGAGGCGTGACCTTATTGGAGGAAGTGTGTCACTGTGGGGACGGGCTTTGAGGTCTCTTTTGCTCAAGCTTCCCTCAGTGTGACACAGTCAGTTGACTTCCTGTTGCCTGCACCTGCACACCAACTTACTCCCCATCATGATGATAACAGACTGAACCTCTGAAACTGTAAGCAGCCACCTCAATTAGATGTTTTCTTTGTAACCGTGGTCATGGTGTCTCTTCAGAGCAATGAAAACCCTAACTAAGACATTTTGTCTGTTTTGGTTTTAGTTTTTTGTTGTTTTTCCTTTTTGAAACAGAGAGAAATAACATAATGTTGGGTAGAGAGTTAGAAGTCATGGAGAAGAAAGAATCTGATCAAGACATACTGTCTAAAAATTATTTCTAAAATAAGATTTTTTAAAATTGAAGGGAGAGCAGCAGATTTTTATGAACAGCAACTTTTCCTTTTCTAGCATTAAAACAGGGTAAAGTGTGTCCACAACGTTAAGCACTCACTAACAATCCTATTAAACTTGAGATGATGTCAAATTTCACATTAAGTATACAGAACAAATGGGACTTTAAAAATTATTATAACAAAAACCATGTACTTTGACGTCCAAAGCCCATGGATAAGAAAGCTCAAGGCTGTGTTGGCATGATTAAAAAGAGCAGAAAGGCCACAGGAGCATGCGCAGCCACACTCACACTCACACGCTAGGCAGGCAGATAGCATAGTGTGGAAGTCACTTGCCACAGATGCCTGACAACCCATATTCCATCCCAGGTAGTCCAGCCCAGGAACCGATGTAAAGATGGAAGCAGAGAACCATCCTAAGTTGTGCTGTGACCTCCACAGCTGTACTAAAGGATGGGCATGCCCTTCCCACCACACAGCCTTTTTTTGGGGGGTGAAAAAGGGAAATAGGACTTGAAATAAAAATTAAAAGCACTGAACTTCTATACATAACCTATGCAGCTTCTTCACAAAACGCTTTACCGCTGTTCACAGCATCAGATTTCAAAATATAAGGCATTGAGAGTGGACAATCTCATACCCGCACCAAACTTTTACATTCTCTCTCCCTAATATTACTACTGAAATTACCTTCTGTAGGCATGAACTCTATACCACAGGCCTTGAAGTCAAACACACCAGTTGAAATCTCAGCTCTACCCTCTCCTAGCTGTGGTCTCCCAAAGTCCTTTCGTCTCAGAGTTTCCATTTCCACACCCGTAAGACAATACTGAATACAGTGGAAGGATCTGTTTGACAACTCTAGATTGTGGGAAATTCTACATGGCCATCTAGTTTCCTCAGAACTCTATTGGGCAGTGTGGCAGAGGAAGGAGGAGGGAGAGAATGCAGAACCTGCACGTTCAGACCCTCAAGAGGTACATCAGCAGACTGCTCATGCTTATTTTGATTTTCACTTTTCACTTAAAGTGAATTAAATAGCAGGCCAACTAAGTCTAACAGTAATGTAGCACATATTTCCAAAAGGCCAGAAAAGATTTTGAGTGATTTCACCATGAAATGAACATTCAAGGTGATAGATATGCTAATTACTCTGAATTAACCATTATAAAATATACATGATAGTGAATAGTTACTATATAACACCCAAGTACACATGCACACATACAATTATTATCTGTAAATCAAAAAATTTAGAAAAATTTGAGACAATAAGATATTACTGCTTAGAGTAATTAATTAATGCTATTAGATTCTGATTTTAGGTGTGATAATGTCATTATTATTATGTTTACTCTTTTCTTCCAGAGCATAAGGAATTCTTACAGAAGGAATCAGATCTGGGTGGAGTTTGCCTCATGATATTTGAGCTTAGGGGAAGTAAACAGGCGTGCAGACTAAACGAGACTGGCCACAAGTTAAAGCACTACAAATGGGCACTGATCACACTAGGGTTCCTTGAGTTACACTAAGATGTAGTTTTTCAGAATTCAAGATCTTACAAATAAGACCCTGCACATTAATACGCTGCACAGTCCCTAGCAATAACGAGCATTCCATGATGCCATTATCCAACTCCAGCACTCCTGTCTGGCCTAGTGTATGATGTTTTCTCAATTAACGTTTATATTGTGGTTATACAAAGGACTCATGCAAATCCATCAAGAAAGATCAATTAGCTTGAGTAACTTTAGCTCAGCCTTTGAATCTGGCTTTTACTCTAGCTCTGCCAGAATTTTCATAGTTGGGTTTGGGTTTCATACAGGGTTCGGCTCACGGACACCATAGCCCTAACACAGGACCACTAGCGTGGATCCTTAGTTTAAATGTTTCCTCACTGGCATTTGCCTACTCTAACAACAGGAGCTGTGCTAATGTAATCTAGTGGTTAAAGAAAACACTACCAGGCTTCGGGGGTTCTAAAAACAAAACAGAAAAAAACAACTAGGAAAATCATCTCCATGGCTGGCCTAACAGAACTCATCTGTAATTTTATCTAAAATAATGCAGCATGGCAGAACAAGTGTGGGAACAAAGGAGCCCCCAATTCTCCCCTGTCTTTCACCCTCTAAGCAGGCAAAGAGATAATAAAGGACTTACTGTTTGACTTGGCCGACCATTGAGACTCGGGCAGACTCTAGGTTTCGAATCTGGCCACTCTTCACACTAGGAGAGGAGGAAAGGAGAGAGGTTACTCAGCACTC
>CABHPR010156647.1:53326-68243 GCA_902168415.1 Peromyscus melanophrys
TGAGTGATGTTCTGACTCACCACATTCTAAAAGCAATGGACCAGCCAACCACGGACTAAACTCTAACACTGTGGCCAAAATGAATCTTTCCTCCTTGAAATTGCGTATCTTAGATATTTTGTCACAGTGGCAAAAACTAACACCCTGAATTAGTCAACTCTATATATTTGCTCCTGGTAACAGCAGGATTCAATGATGCTTCGGTGAAATAAAGATACAGCTAAGAACATTCTGAAGAGTAACACAAGCCAGCGTCCACTATGGCTCTTAGTAATTCTACTCCTTGTGTGGCACACCCCAATGAATATAGCTGGCCTGTACAAGCAGCAGTGAGATTCTCAAGGTAAGTCAGAAAAGAAAAAGCAGTTTCTTTCTAAATGGTTAAATAAAACTAAAAGACATACAAATGATTAGAAATACCACACAGCCATAAAAAGGTGTTAATGAAGCATTTCTGATAACATAGAAAATGGATGTATAACTTTATAAAGGTAAAATGACATAGGGGCACACTTCAAGATGAGTGAAATTGAGAATAAATACGGCCAAGGTAATAACGTACCAGAGATGTCTCTTCTAAATTACTGAATCTGATTTGGTCAGTATTAAGAAAACTCACCTTCCACAACATCAATCATACAGAGGCCCAAGAGGCTCGGCACCAGGTTAGCTGATGCTGTGTGCACTGCAATGGCACCGCCCATGCTGTGCCCAATCAGCATGACAGGAGGAGGGAGGTCCCCGTACATGGCTTCAACCACATTGCCAACATCTCTGCAAAGAGAGAGAAATCTTAGAGTGCTGGAGGACACCAAAAATAGCTTTCTTTCTCAGTTCCTTCTTTTGGACTGTAAATAATAGTTGTGGGGAATGGTAGAGATCTAGAGCCAGCCTACAAACACACCATCTGCTTACATGGTTCCTAGTATCTATGCAGACAGCCACGCACCTAGTTCTCCAGATAAACGGCAGGTTAAGGACTAAGAACCCCAATTTCTGATCTTTCTTTATATTAACCTTTTATCACCCTACACATCCAGTACATTCATATAAACATAACTGTGTGTTTAACCTAAGCCAGGCATCCTGGAGAAATAATTTGCTCTAAGCCTCTGTTTTCCCACATATGATACAACGAAGTTTGGAGTAATAACTATCAGCCTCAGTTTATTTATGTTACACTTGTGCATGTGTGCACGAGTGTGTGTGTGTGTGTGTGTGTGTATGTGTACATCATGGCACACATGGAAGTCAGAGGACAATTTGCAAGAGTTACTTTGAGCAAAGAGTGAGAAGTGAATGTAAAACTGTTACCTAAAAGTTAAAGGACTATTCAAAAGAAAAGACTCAGAAAAAAGAAAAGAAATCAAAGCTTCCTTCACAGCAGCATTGCTTCTAAAGACAAGACACCCTGTGAAAGGCAAAGTGATATTAGTGGAAGGAAAAACTATAACTTATTCAGTGTTGCTATGCTCACTGAACGTCTCTCTCAAATTTAGATATTACTATTATTTGAAAGTTTGCAGTGTATGTGTTGGAAGAACAAACATGGATAAAAGTTCAGCATTGCATTCAGAACTAAAAGGATATTCAGTGTTCATTATTGCTGGCTTTTGTTCTAGTTAATAGTAGTTAAAGGCAGGACTTATAAAAGTGACTGGGTCATAAGGGGCTTGCCTCATGAGTGGATTGACCCCTGAATCACCTGTTATAAAGAGCGTTCTCTCTGGCTCACAGCTGTCTCCCCATGTGAAATCCTCCACCATGGTATAATTCAGGACTAGCATCAGGCTCTAGACTTCCTAGCCTCTAGAACTTGGGGCCTAAATAAAGCACCATTCTTTATGACTCCACCAAATCTGTGGTCTCAGTGATGCAGCAATGGAAGGCAAGTGCCCATCATGCACTATGATCCTTCTGTGTCATCTAATGTAAGTCTTAACAGCCTTGTCTGAAAGGGTCCTTACGACTGTTCTACCAGGAAGAAACTCAGATACATTCACCAGCTGCAGACAAAGCCGAGGCAATTAAGCTTACTAGGTCTACCAAAATGTCACTGCATTTACACCAAAGTAAAAAAATAAAAATAAATTAAAAAGCTGCTGATTTCTGCTACCACATTTAGTATATTTAAAGCCCTTTCCCTTGGAATCCAGCACTGTGGATCCAGAGTGACTACATGAAGTCAAACCCATGATGCTTTGGCTCAGAGACCACCAGTAAATTTCAGGAACAGAGATGACTTAGATAAGGAATAGTCTCTGGAACAAGTAATGTAGGTGACTTATACAGTTTCAGAAAAGTAAAATCAATATGGCAAAACTGAAAAAAACAAAAACAAAACCTGTAGGCTCATTCTTGTGTAAAGATATATATATGTACTTACACACAGACAGACATGGACTAGAAAGTCAATTAATTAATCTCAACCCATGTGTGTTATGGTTCTTTTATTTGGGGGCAAATCTTTTTTTAAAAAGGTTAAAATTTAGAGCAAATATCAATATATAAATTCCAGAATATTCCACAATTCTAACAAAAGTTTAGTTGCTAAGGATAAAATAAATAAAATAAAATGTTCTGGAAGGCATCGAATTCCACCTCTTAAAATATGCATTAACTGAGTTAGACATTCTCTATGAAAGTTGTTAACATATGAAGGTAGACAGGGTTTAAAATGCATACGGGCTAGATAGATGGCTGCAACCAGGCAGTGGTGGTTATGTCTTTAATCTCAGCACTGGGGATGCAAAGGCAGGCGGACCTCTGAGTTTGAGGCCAGCCTGGTCAAAACAGAGAGTTCTAGGACAGTCAGAGCTACACAGAGAAACCCTGTCTTGAAAAAACAAAACAAAACAAAAGAGCATTGGCTGTTCTTCCTGAGGTCCTGAGTTCATTCCCAGCAATCACATGTGGCTGCAACCATTTATAATGAGATCCGATGCCCTCTTCTGTTGTAAAGGAGTACATGCAGACAGAGCGCTCATATACATAAAAATACAAAAATGCATCAACAACATCATATCTAAGCTTAGGAAAGGTGTGTTTACCCAAGCTAAAGGTGACTGATCAATCACTAGGAATTTAGGAATTTATTCTTATGAAAGGCAATAGTTCTCAAATACCATTTATAAGACTGACTATCAGATTCCTTGACAGAATATTTTAAGAATATAAATACCAGGGCTGGAGAGAGAGTTCAGCAGTTAAGAGCACTGGTTTCTCTTCCAGAAGACACAGGTTCAATTCCCAGCACCTACTGCTCATAACTTTCTGAAACTCCAGTTCTAGGGCATCTGGCACTCTCTTCTGGCCTCTTGCAGGCACCAGGCTAACATATGGCAAAACATTCATACTCATAAATAATAAAAATATTTTAAGTATATTATATGTCTAGATTTAAGTGCTAAAAATGCGGACTCAGCAGGTCTCAGGCAGGGCCAAAGCCCCTGCATTTTTTGCTAGTTCTCATGTGAGCGAACATACTGAGAGCTCTGATACATACAACACTTGACTTAGAGGCCCAGTTTCTAAGTACGTATTCTTCATACCCTGCCCTCATCTTCCTGTGATACTAGACAATAAATGCATACAGGCTACCTTAGTGTGCGTTCAAGGCTTCTTGTACTAAAATATTTTTCTAAATATGAGTCCATAAAAGATACCCACATTCCATTCAGCTCTACCAACAGAAGGAATTTTTCAGAAGCCTGCACAAACTAAACAATTTTCAAGTGTTTTATGTGATGACTATCAGACTGGATACACCGAGAAAGATGGAGGTGGTCTTTGAGACTGAATAGTGAGGATAAACTGAGAAGAGAGAACAGAGTGAAACTTGTGTGTTGATGACTGTCAAACAATTTCACCAGCAGCATGATAAAACTGTACCACCGTTTACAGTGGTGACAAGACTCAGGCAATCTATCAGGGTTTGCTCCTTACTTTGCCATCGTTTCTGCTGACAGGTCTTCAGAATTCCTGACTTTAGTTTCTCCTAAAAAGAAAATAGTTTTAAGATAAATTTTCAATGGCAGGAATCACAAAACCCAAGAGTAATGGAATGGGGACTTTATATATTTTAAAGATAGATTTAGCAAGGATGTTCTATATTCCAGATAAATCTTTATGGTTAGCTATTCTGAAGAGGATAATTATAGCAGTCTACCTACAAGCTAGGATTCCTTCCAAAGACCCAAACAGGGTACACTAGGTTATTTGTGCCAACTAACATTGCGACCATTTGGGCTTCTTTAAGGGCCGGGTGACAGCATGTGTCAGTGGCCATGAGCGCTGGACTCACCATGACTCCGAAGATCCAGAGCTACGATCCTACACTGCACTCTACTGATGATTGCTGCCTGGAAGGAAAAGGACAGAGAGAGAAGATGCAGGCTTTGCCCTGTTACCGTGACTCTGTTAAATGAATGCAGTCATAATTCAAGGTACCCAAGAAAACTAAAAACTTGTCCTATCCCAAAGGTTTCCTTTTCAGTATAATAACAGAACAATGATTTTCTGTGTTTCTGTATACATGGTAGTCTGTCTCCAACTTAAAAATAAACTTTATCCGAACCCCCCCTTAAATCGTCATTCTTCCTAGGCTTTCCTCACACAGTGTAAGTACTTCTAGATGCCGGCCTAAAGTTTTCATCCACACCCTGAGCAGCTTCTCTTTGTTTTAGAGCCTGAATCCCCTAGATGAGGACCGTGAATCAGTTGAAATACTATTTTGGCTTAGGAATTACATGAACACGACACATGAGTCATGAAATTACACTAAAATCAGAGTGTCATGAAATCTGAGATTTACCTAAGATAGGCACAGCAGCTACAGTTTACATAAAAATGATGGGAAGTACGAATATCACAGGAGAGATACAATTTTAGAGATTTAAAGAAACTTGAAATACCTCCTTCCTCAGCAAACCAGGTTTTCTGACAGTCACGCATCACAGTGAGCAAATGTCATCTCTATCTTTTAAGAATAAAGTAACTGTCTAGCCTAACCTTCACATTTTAAGAATGAGAAAACTGAGACCAAGAAAAAGGAAACCATTTGTTTGTGGTCATAAAACAAGTTAGTAGTAAAACCCGAATTAGCATCATGGTAAGTTAACAACGTAATGTAAACATGTATCAGAAAACAAACCAGAATACACTTAAAAAGCAGCCTCTCTCCTTCTGTTACTCCTAGGGAGCATCTCTTCAGAGTCAACAGAGCTCTGACGTCCTACCGCAATGTGCTGTTTGTCCCTGCGAGGTAGCTGGTATTTATGGCATTATCCAATGCACTGTGATGGTGGTAAAACCTTCTAGGCCAAAAACAAATCTACAGTTTGAATATAAAGTTAGGGGACAAAATTTGTCAAATCTGTTTAACTGCTCCACATTTTAAAAAGTTATTACAAACAAGCAAAAGATAGGTCTGAGGCCAGTAACAGTCAATTCTGGCCTTTGGCCTGAAGGCAATGATCTATAATCATTATGTGCCCATCACAAAACTATGACAAGACTATTAAAAGCAGCTTCTTGTTTAGTTGTTTAAATAAATCTTTTAAAATGACATGCAAAAACTGCCACAAATGAGTAATGGGTCACAGCAGTGAACAACACAGACAATGCCCCTGCACTTGTGCTATTCACATTCGTGTATGGTTAAAAACAGATGAGAAAAGTAAATGAGTGCAAAGTAAATTCACAGAACACCACGTGCTTTATAGATAAAGTGTGAGAGCATGTCTGTTAGTGACCTTTGATCTTGTTTCAAACAGCACCATTTTGTTATTTATGAAGTAAGTGAAAAACAGCTGTAGTGATATATTGTTTGTAATCTAAGAAATGAAGCTTTCCTGAAGATCAGAGGGAGGACAGAGCCAGCCACAGAGTTAGCCATAGAGGTCAGGCAGTGGTGGCTCACACCTTTAATCCTACAGGAGGCAGAGGCAGAGATCCATCTGTAGTTCTGTGAGTTCAAGGCCACACTGAGCTACATGAGAGAAACAGAGCCAGGTAGTGGTGGCACACACCTTTAATTCCAGCACTTGGGATCACACACCTTTAATCTCAGCACTTGGCATCACACACCTTTAATCTCAGTGCTAGGAAGGTTGAGACAGGAAGCGATATGGCTGCGCAGAGAAAGGAACATAAGGCGGGAGAAGACATGAACTCTCTCTTTTTCAGGCTGAGGAGGTGGTGAGATAAGAGGTGGTGGCTGTGGCTTGCTCTGCTTCTCTGATCTTTCAGCTTTTACCCTGATATCTCTAGGCTTTTATTATAAGACCAATTAGGATTCGTGCAACAAACAGCAAGAACCAGACTCACGCAACCCTTTCCTCAGTGGGATCTGTGCTATCAACACTATATCAATAGCAGCTAATATTTACCAAAACTGCCAAGGCTACCATTCACCTCTAAGTGCTTCCAGTGCATTATCATCATCCTCCTCCTCCTCCTCCTTCTCCTCCTCCTCAGAACTCTTCAGACACAATTCTCATCATTTTACAGGGACAAGAGTTTACAAGGAGTTAGTATCTCCTGGGGCCAGAGAGCCAATAAATGGCAGCACCACAGCAGTCTCAACCCTGCTGCCCAACACAAGTACCTAAGGAGCTCTGAGGAACACTGGAAGTACAGGATATACCAACCCACTAGAAATTCTGACTTAAGGGAACCAGAGGAGGGCACAAGCTTATCTCAATTAGTAAGTGTTGGAATTCTGTGGGCAGCCTAAAGTATAGAGAATTAGAGACAAGATTGGAAGAAAGATCTGGGCAGAGACGGCAGGGCAGCACATTCCAGGAATTCCAGCAGTGAGGAAGCTGAAGCAGGAGGATCTAGAGTTCAAGGCCAGCCTGAGCTAAACAGCAAGACCTAGTCTCCAAGGCGTGTATGTGGAGGAATCAGATCACTTTGATATCTATAAATTATCTCAGATAATTTCAGCCTGGAGAAGTAGGCTGAAAAAATATGACACAGTATTTGTAACTGGCAAATATTGAAGATGGGGAGAAATAACCATCCTCACAAACATGTACATGCTCTTAATGTAGAACTTCTTGTCCAGACTCAGAGAGAGGTATGCTTGTATTTTGTTGTTGTCACAGCTGTGAGATTTCTCTAAATTGCAGTATTTTCACCTGCCTAAACTAAAAGGATCACAGGAAAATTAAGTAAGACCATAGTCACTTAGGCACTGAGCAGGGTGGCTAACACAAGGAAAATGTCTGGGGAGATGCGGTTCCTTATTTTTCTTATTGTGGTTGATCCCTGTGGCTCACTGGTCCCAAATTCTAGGAGGCATGTGAAGATGACATCAAACGATATGATGAAGAACAAACTCACGGAGAAATATCTTCATCAGTGGTCAGTGTGATTCACTAAAAGTATCATTCTTATCTGTCAGATTCCTTATATTTAGCAAAATAGACGTTTTCAAACACTGTTAGTGTTATAAATCAGCAGAACACTTTTGTACTGATTCAATTATCAAAATATTTCTACCATTTAACAAAAGAAATTGCATATTTAGAGATCCTAAGTTGAGGGGAACAATTGTCTAGAACTAACAATCTAAGCATCTAAATAAAAATGGCCACATGAAAGCCAGTTCTCTAGCAACTGACTTGACTCCAAAGCAGAATTCCTTAAGCTTTAGAGTATGTCTGTGACTATAAACCCATTAAAAGTGAACAGGAACTATAGCAAATAGCAGAAATAGAGCCAAGCACTTTACAACAGGAGAGACATGGCTGATGACGTGATTGAGGGTAAGTGATCACATACACAGGATATATCCACAAGACAGAATATGGTACAACTCGGTGAAATAATTCTCCTAGATAGGGGAAGCAGAAGGCATGCAAAATTGAGTAAGGCAGTCTGTGCTCAAGGATCCGAGTGTCCAGCAGCACACCCCAATCACAGTACTCACCTCTTCCCCTGTCCCTTTATGGCACTGGCCATGTGTTCTAGAGTTTGGGGTTTTTCTAACCACATTATGCAACTTCTTTACCAATGACTTGGTAAAGACTAAATAAATGGCTTATTTAATAAAGACATAGGGGCTAGACATGGTGGCGCAGGTCTTTAATCCCAGCATGCGGGAGGCAAAGGCAGGCAGACTTCTGTGAATTCCAGGCCAGCCTGGTCTAAATAGTAAGGCCCAGTCTTGAAAAAATCATATGAAAATTAAATGAACAAAAAGACATATTCCTGCTTTCTTAAACAGAATATAGCAACCAACATTTAACCTCTTCTCAACTGTTTGGGAATGACACCAACATATTTAAAGAAGGAGTACTAAACATCGACTTCCTAACTGGCATTATATGAAGACATTCCAGAATGATAAAGCAGTGTCTGCTCTCCAGGGTCCTATGACCTAACTTATTGATCACACATCCTGATCATATCTGTGCAGTTGCATTACAACACACACCAGTGCTGTTACTAACTCAAGAACAAAACATTCCTTAAGTATAATATACCAGATATAAATAAGCTATGACTTTTGCCTCCAGTGAGGTGTGCTCTGTAAACTACATACTGGATTTAAAAGATAGTATAACGAGGAATATAATACATGTTGCTATGGCTCAGATGTGGTTTGAGGGTTCCCCTCCCCACAAAGCTTCACATGTCAAAATTTAATCTCTATAGTAAGGAATTAGGAAGCTAAAACTTAATCTGTTGATAGTGTTTAGAGGCATGTCCCTTAGAAAATGATTAGGAAAAGATTAAATGCCTTGAGAGAGGAGCCTGAGGACTGAATTATGCAGCTTTATTTATTTGGAAGAGACAGGGTCTTGCTAAGTAAACCAGACTCTCAAACTCATGATCTTCCTGTTGTACTATAAAACTATAGTAATAAAAATAGCATGGCATTGGCATAAAAGCAGACACACTGGTCAATGGAATCAAACTGAAGACTCAGACATACGTAAATATATCTGTGAACATCCAATTTTGTGAAGCCAAAAACACACACTGGAGAAAAGATAGCATCTTCAACAAATGGTGCAGGTCAAACTGGATTTCTGCATGTAGAAGAATGCAAACAGATCCATATTTATCACCCTGCACAAAACTCAAGTCTAAATGGATAAAGGACCTCAACATAAGGCCAGATGCCCTGAATATGAGAGAAGAGGAGGTGGGGAATAGGCTTGGACTCCCTGGCACAGGAAAGCACTTTCTCAACAGACACCAACAGTGCAGGTACTTGACCAACAATAAATGGAACCTCATGATGCTGCAGAGCTTCTGTACAGCAAAGAACACTGTCACTCAGAAGAGCGGCCACAGGTAAAGTCTTTACCAATTACACATCTGACAGGGTTAGCATCTATAACTAAAAACATGAACACCAAGAAAACAAACACCCACTTAAAAATGGGGCACAGACTAAGTAGACAATTCTCAAAAGATAGAACCCAAATGGCTAAGAACACTTAAAGAAATGTTCAACATCCTCAGCCATCAGAGAAGTGAAAATTAAAACTACTTTGAGATTTCATCTTACTCCAGGCAGCCTAGCCAAGATCAATAAAAAAATGATGACAGCACATGCTGATGAGGTTGAGGGAAAGGGACTACTTACTCACTGCTATTGACAAGGTGAACTGGTATAACCTCTATGGAATCAGTGTGGTGGTTTTTCAGGAAGATGGGAATCGATCTGCCTCAAGATTCAACTATATCACTCTTGGGCATATATCCAAAGGATTCTACATTTTATTACAGAGACACTTGCTCAACCATGGTCACTGCTGCTCTATTCATAATAGCCAGACATTGGAAACAGCCTAGATGTCCCTCAACAGATGAATGGAAAATGACAATGTGGCACGTTTGCATAAATGGAATATTATTCAACTGTTAAGAAAAATGAAATTATGAAATTCACAGGTAGCTGGGCAGTGGTGGCATACACTTTTAATCCCAGCACTCAGGATGCAGAGGTAGGCAGATCTCCGAGTTTGAGGCCAGCCTGGTCTACAGAGAGAGTTCCAGGACAATCAAGGCTACACAGAGAAACCCCGTCTCAAAATGAAAAAAGAAAAAAAGAAAGAGAGAGAGAGAGAGAGAGAGAGAGAGAGAGAGAGAGAGAGAGAGAAATTAATTCACAGGTAAATGGATAGAGCTAGGGGGAAAAATCACCATGAGTGAGATAACCAGACAAAATGTATGTTTTCTTTTATATGTGGATGTTAAATTTTAAGCTTTTAATATGTGTGCTACAGTCCAAATAACCACAGAGGTTAAGTACTTAGTATAGGACTAGGGGGGAGGAGAGGGTCTCCCAAGGAAGAGGAAATAGACTATGGTGTTATAGAGAGACAAAGGGGAAATGGGAAGGTAAGATAGGGAGGGGATGGGAGGGAAGGCTAAAGGAGGGACTTGGGGAGGGACAACTAACACTAAAGAGCATTTGAAAAGCCATATGGAAACCTCCTACTGCAGAAGCTTCCTAAAACATATACGTATGTGAAAGGAATCTAAATGGAGTCACCAAGTAATAGGGGAAGACAAGGTCCCAACTAGACATCTTATGCCACCCAGTAAAACCCCCGGTGCCAGGAATGGGTTACATCTTGTTAAACCAGCCAAAGTGGCTCCAGGGAAACTCCCAAACAGCAAGGAGGCTATTGATTGTTCTTCACAACCTGATGATAAGGCCCTGTTGCTGAAGACAACACTTACTATGTACCACTTGAACAGGGACAAGGTGATCTTGTGCCTAACTAGAAGCTTCATCCCTACTGACTAGCATGCATGGTACTGGAAGGTACTCTGCACAATACTGGAGGAAAAAGGTAATCATCAATATCTCCCAGCTGCAAACCCTGTGACCTACGACAGTGACCTCCCCACCAGATCTACTGGTACAATAGTAGCACAAATGTTACAGAAGCAATCAACCACTTTCTGATTGGATCTAAGGCCTACTCCATGAGATGGAGCCCATATGTGTCACTGCCAAAGTGGCCAAGAACCTGAGACTAGAGAAGTCCTGGGCCTAGGGAAAAGCTACTACTATTACTCTGCTAAAGGAACACACAATAAACTGACTCCTAAGGACATACTGCTAGACCCACAGGTCAGTGCTTCCCTGCTTAACCCACACCAGGGAAGCTGCTTCTGTAGTAGATGGGAATCAACACAAGGACCCACAACTGAACAGTGTGAAGAGAGTGAGAGACTTCGGAGACTCCGTCCTAAATGGGATGTCTTCATCAAAGCCCTCCCAGCAAGGCTCAGGGACTTATATGGAAGAGGAGGTGAAAAGACTCAAAGAGCCAGAGGGATAGATGACCCCAAGGAAACAGTGTCTTCCAGACATCACAGGACTAATGCACACATGAGCTCACAGAGACTGTGGCAGTGTGCACAGGACTGACAGATGGGGTCCTAGCATTGACGGGGGAAGTGGACATGGGGTTCCACACCTAACCAAGAAGCTATCTATAATTGATACCCTCTGGCAAAGGGAAAAATCACTTTTCTCCAATGGAATCTCACAAGGTATATCAGCCACACTGCAGGGCAGACCCCATGCCCCAGGGGTAGTTAGCCAACACAAAACAAACTCAATGGTATTTTTGTAGACTTTCTGTTTAATTTTGCTGTGTTTGGGCTTTTTTTGTCTTATTGGTCTTTTGCTTGTTTTGATTTTTTTTTCATTTTTGTGAGTTTTTATTTTGTTTTGTTTTTAATTTCATGTTTTTGATTTTGAAAGAGAGAAAGAAAAGGAACATAAAATTGGATCATTAGGGAGGTAGGGAGGATATGAGAGGAACTGGGAGAAGTGAAAAATAGGATCAAAGTATACTGTATGAGAAAAAATTATCAATTGAAAAAGGAACCACCAGATAAAATAATTATGAGCCAAAATAAACCTTTTATAAACCACCTCATATGTGGTACTGTGTTACTGGGGATAACAAAAAAAGGACTGAGCCATGTCAATAATTTGACAAAAGTCAAACCCTTTAGTGCCAAGGATTCAATACTGAATCCCAACTGTGTGCCTCCAGGAACAAAGTGAAACACTTAGTGTTGTGATTCATGACCATTTGGCTCCAGGCCCCTAGCTTTTTGTCCTTCAGTGGTAAACAGAGGAAGCGTGTATATTTGCCGGACACACAAGAAGAGAGCGCTTCATTTTATACACAGGTGTTGCTAGTATCTTTCTTAGAAGTATCTCCTTGCACATAGGCTGCCTTATCCTCTAGTCAAAGATGTGATCAAGATTTACAAAGGGTAATATTCATATTAGCCCACATGCTGTACTGTAGACCCGAGTACCACAAGCCAAGCATTATTTCCCAAGAGTTCAAAAGTACAAATGTGCATACACACATACAAATTGTTTTTTAAAGCAAAATAAAATAAAGCATTACTTTAAAAAGAAGACGGTTACTATTCCAGCATGGATGAGAGAGGAGTTCATGAAGATCCACCCCTAGCTGAGGTGCTATTGGCAACTGATGGCTGTTAGGGGAGGGGAGTCTTTTCTTCCGGGATGTGGCCACTATTAGGTTGCGTAGGTTCCTATAGATGGCCCCCCTTCCATGCACACACAAGCTGCACTAACTAGACTCAATGGGTTACTTAAAAAAGACATGAAGGTGCAAGTATTGGAAGGGCTGAAGAAGTAGGGATTTGGGTTGGATATGACCAAGATACATTGCATTCATGTATGAAATTGCCAAATGATAAAAATATTCAAAAAATAAATATTTTCCAACTATTTCTAAAACATCTCCATGTGTAAGGTACCATGGGAGCTCTGAAGAAAACAAAGTGAGAGGCATATTTAAAACATCTGAAATAAAATGTCTACTCATCTAATATTTAAATTACTTTTGACGGGGCACAAATTCCATACCCCTGGCCCCAGTACACACATATATACAAAATGTTACAAGAACCTCTAGCTTAAAGAACAGGGGACCTTGAGCACACAATGCTAAAGCTCTGCAATCTACTCTCTCCTAGCCTTCTTCCGAAGCAATGAATGAGCATGGAAAGAACTAGGCAAGTCTACCCAAGAGAAACTAATCAAACAGAACACCAGTTTCTAGTATCAACGACTTACCGTGAACACTGCCCAGGAAAGGGCAGAATGGCCTCCTCCATGGAGAAGCAGCAGGACTGGACCCTCGGAACCACTCTTGTAAACTCGAAAAGTGTATGAACAGTTAAAGATAACAGATTTAAGGTTTTTCTTAATCATAATATACTGATTAAAAAAACCAAACAGGCAATAACCTTAGGAAAACTGCAGACTTAAAGGAACTTAAGCAGATGTTCCTGAGCCATCAAGACTGTTTTGAAGCACAATGTCAGTATGCCTTCTTTCTTTTTTCCTTAAGAGGACTTAGGACTTGGTTTCTAGGAACTCAGTCACTTCAGCTTGCTAGACTGAGTATTACTTTCAGGAATTTAATCCTTAATCCCTTCCCATGTGTCAGACAACTGCAGCCAAAAAAAGATTCTGCAAAAGGCTTACAGGTAACATTCCATGCCATGTAAAGGATTGGTGGGGGATAGAGAGATGGGCACACACAGCGGAACAAAGGACATTTAGAGTACCCAAGTCTGACTTAGCACCTTGCCCTTAGACTGAGGCAGTCTCTTTGAGAGGATATATCCTTGCCAGTTTCATTCTCCACTTCCACATCTTCCATTGACTCAAAGTACTGACTCCACGGGACAGGGGAAAAGTCCCGCTTCCGTCCAGGGCTAAGGAGAGGAAGAAAAGAGAGAGACAGCTGTTTCAAATAACAGTTATTATGCACAAGGCAGCAAAATCCTGCTCAATAGATACTAATTGTAAATCCAAACTGAAAATAGCAAGAGTGTTTTCTCATAAAAACACAAAGAATTCATAAAGCACCATATACAGTATTTAAGTAAGCCCAAACAGATTTAAGAGTAAACGTTAAGATTTTATACAATGCTAAGTGTGGTGGCGCACGCCTTTAATCCCAGCACTCGGGAGGCAGAGGCAGGTGGATCTCTGCGAGTTCGAGGCCAGCCTGATCCACATAGTGAGTTCCAGGACAGCCAGAGCTACATAGTGAGACCCTATCCCCAAAACAAAACAAAACAAAACAAAAAGATTTTATACAATGAAGTCTTTGATGTATTTCAATTATGGATAAACTCTGATTACCTATGATATCACAAAATCTACTTTTATCAGTGACCCTAGTATATAGGCTCACTCCTCTTACTTCACTCCTAATTATTCTTAGTCACTACTATTGTTCCACATCTCTGACCTCACACTTTTTCATGTTCCCAATGAGCCAAAGGACAACCTTCACAGACGACCGACTGATGACAGCAGTGTCTAGAGCTGTGTACACAGCAGTGAAGTGACTCTCTAGTCAATGGAGTACTGATCATAATCAGAAAGCTGGAAAGAACCTAAATATCATCAACAGGGGATTAATCGGTGGCAAACAGAAATAATACTTAATTCTAACAGGGGACTGCTGAATAGTAAAATTGTTTACACAGGGATATATAGCATCTCCAAGAGTCAGGTGTGACAGTGAAAGCTTGTGATCCCAAAACTTGAGAGGTGAAGGCATGAGGACCAGGAGGAGTTCAAGGTCATTTTTGGCTACAAAGGGAGTTAGAGGCCAGCCTGGGCTACATGAGGCCCTGTCAAAAATAACAACCAAGATACACCACTAAATAAAAAGACAAACACCATATACATTCTACTACTTGTGTAAAACTGGTCAAACTAACCAAGCTCTTTCTGTTGTAATGACTAAGTAAAATAATAATTTTTTATTGGTTCTCTGAGAATTTTAAACTATTTTTTAATTCATCCCTTCCCACAGTCCTCCTAGATCTCTCCAGCTTCCCTAAGTCACCCAACCTGTACATATCC
>CABHPR010156649.1:0-35555 GCA_902168415.1 Peromyscus melanophrys
TGGGCCGTGTAGCCCAAGATCATGGGGAGAGCAAACACCACTACATGAGCCTCTGGCCTGCACAAAGGAGAGTGGGTGCCCTCTAGTCCTACATCTCTGGGAGTTGAAGCTCTCTGTCCCATCCGGGTACTTTTGCCCCTTTCCTTGTGTTGCTGCCCTAGTCACGCCATGGTGAGGAGAGTCTCTTCTGAAGTTTGGGGTGGAAAAGTAGCTTTCCAGTTTTTTCCCCTCTTGGAAAGAAACAAGGGCTTCATGTCTTACATGTGAAATGTCTGCACCTGGGTTCAACCGCCATGAAGATGTTCCCAAACTGCAGTTCCGATTCTGATCAGCTCCACAGGATGTCTGACTCAATGTAATCCATCGACCCAGCATGTGTCTACAGCTAACTCTGAACCAGGTATCAGGCTAGTTACTGTAGAAGAAAGTTGGAGAAGACATGGCTGTGGTTGGGCCCTAGCTGGGTTCAATGAAATTCTTACAAAATGGCACCGTGGTCTATTTAATGGAGAGGTGCTTCCAGTGTGGAGACATGCCAATAAATGAATTTAGATTTTCTTCTTTCTCAGCTGTGAATTATATCAGCTCATTTAATAGTAATTCAGTCTTCTTGGGATTAATGGATTTTGGTGGCTCTGCCCCATGCTGGCCTGTTTAATCTTGGTTCTCAGACTTCTTAACCATAAAACCCCCCTCTACGCCCTTGGCTGTCCCACCGCTCTGTCTCTAGGACCAGGTTGTGTTTGCTCCCAAAGCAAAATTCTTACTGGCTTAGCAGTTCCCACTTTGCTCTTGGGGACAGCTGCTTGAAGGTGGCTGAGTGGGAAGCTGGAGGCTCTCCAGCTCCATTTGGCAGAGACTAATAATTTAGAATGTTTTGTTTCTTTCATTTGTTTCTCATTCTGTGTTGGAAAAAAAAAAGAAAAGTGGAAATGTGTCTGCTGAGTGGGATGTAGAGGTAAGCGTGTAGGCAAGGCTGAAAGAATGGGACCGGGTGTACCCTCCCTGCCACCTGTTAGCTGAGAACTCCATCTCCTTTCTCCTTTGTGAAGGCTTCGTTCCTGCCATCTGCCAAGCTGCATTCATCAGGCCCCTGTGGTTACACACACAGGGACTAACGACCTCACACAAGGACAAGGTGTGACTGAGGACCTTTTCAGAAACCCACCATGGATATGAACACAGATAGACCTCAGGAAGGACCTGGATCAAGTACCTGGAAAGATTTTTCTTTCTTTTGGCCAACTGTTACTGTCTCATTCATTCATATTCTCTCTCTCTCTACCATCTATCTATATCCGTCTGTCTGTCTGTCTCTCATCTCTATGTTTATCTCTCTATTTTTATCCTTTCCTATCTCTATCTACCCCTTCTGTGTCTATATTTCTTATCCAAGCAGTGCAATGTGCTTACCTCCAGCAGCTAAATTCAGGCCTTACAGAAGCACTTAGCTGCACCTGGGCCAAATCCCTCTGATGATGGGCACTGCAGTTCTAGTACTTATGAATCTCTAATGTGTTCACGCTTGCTCTCTAAATTATTCAAATAATGATTTTGTCAATAAGATATTGAGGGCTGTGAACATGTGAGTACTACTCAATTATCTCAGTACCTTGCACGATTTGAATCTGGAATGTCCCCTCCAGGCTCACGCTCTGAACCCTAGTTCCCAGCTGAGGGTGCTGAGGGTAACATAGTACCTAACCACAAGAATACAGAAGCAATTGCTCTTTGAATTTCTCGGCCCCCCTGTTTTCCTCCTACAAATCAGGAAAGCGTAGGGTGATAATTGAAGGTCTGAGTACTTGAGCCAGGCCAACAGCCCGTTGATAGATACTGTGAGCACAGCTGTTTCATCACCCGGCTCTCGGTTTCCTCAGTCCCTTCTCCTTGCAGCCTCAGAGAGAACTAATCCCGCTGACACCTTAGTTGATAGAGCTATGAAGCAATCGGTTCCTGTGGTGTAAGCCAGCCAGTTGTGGGACTTGATTTCAGTAGCCCCCACAAACCAACAGAGCTCATGATACATGTGTGTGCCCCCAAAGCTATCATTTTATTATGTTGTGTATGAATTATGGCATTCTTCAAGTAGTCTCCTGTGACATGACCTTCCCTCTTGGAGTTGCATTTGTGAAGTTCATGTCTTACTTTTTATTGCTGCATAGTGGCCCATCTTATGAATAGAGGTTACTGAACACATTTTAAATGTCTAATTTCCAACAAAGGATGCTACAAAACAGCTATGTACATTCTTACCGATACCTTTCATGTCAACACACAGGCATACTCTATTATCACATATGCAAATTCCCACTACTGCCAGCATTGTTACCATGCCACCATGCTGTGTGACCACAGCAGCAGACGCTATCATCTGACATTTGAGGACCTCCAGATCAGGCTGTGTGGTGCTTTGAAAGAGAATGACCCTACAGGCTCTGGCATTAGAATACTTGGTGTCCAGTTGGCGGTGCTTTGGGGGAAGTTTAGTAAATCTTGTTGGAGGAAGTGTGTCATTGGAGGTAGACTTCTAAGGTTTCAAAGCTTCATGCCATCCCCAGTGTACTCTTGGCTTCCTGTTTGTGGTTTGAGATGTGAGCTTTCAGCCATTCCTACCACCACGCCTGTTCCTTGCTGCTAGGATTCCCTGCCGTGATTGACTCTTACTCTCTGGAACTATAAGCTCAAATAAGACCTTACTTTTATAAGTTGCCTTGGTTATGGTGTTTTATGCCAGCAATAAGGAAGTAACTAATACATGCAGATATTTGCAATCCTAAAGGATTTGCTTCCATGAACAAATAAATACAAGACGCCATGGGAATTCACAAGATGTTCAAGATGTGGAGGGGAGAGCAGGAGAGAATATGCGGTAGAGGAAAGAGCACCTACTTGGACAGAAGTTGTAAGTAGGCACTGGGTGAGGAGATGGGAGAAGGGTAGGGAGCAAGTGAAGAGAAAGCACAGAATAGTTGGCAAAGCTTGCCCGTGATTCACGTGCCCGGCATTGGTCCAACTTTGTGTCACCGTGACAAAATACTGGATAGATGTGGGATAGGAAATGGGTGTTCCCTGGACCAGTTAGAAATGGCTGCTGACATTCAAAGCAAACCTGTGGGGAGGAGCTTGCTATAAGAAGGTCAAGAGCGCAACTGTGGGGGAGACATTGTGAGGGGTGCCCTTCTTTGGAGGTTCCACTGATTTCAGTTGGGTGAGCCTTCTGCTCTGTCTTAGCACTCCTTTCTGATGTTGCCCCAGCTCCACGTTTAGTTTCAGTCTATGTGGCACAGAGGCTGCTGCGCTGTGTTCGGACAGCAGGGGAGAGGGTGTGTCCTGGCTCATCCTGGGCATTTGATGCTCACATACCTGGTGTCAGATGGTCTCCCAGCGATGCTCAGCTTTGAGTGCTGTATTAGTCAGGATGCCCTGGAGACCAGAGCTGATGGAATGGGCACCCATTGCAAAGAGGACTTTAGATAGACTAACACAATATGGGTTGGACAGTTCAACAGTAACAGCCAGTCTTCAGTTCACATTGGAAGGCCAAGGAAGCTGGACTCTGTCACGAAGGGTGGTGGCCACAGAAGAGGTAGCAGCAGGACAGATGTCCTGACCAGCATGGAGTGGAGGTGGGCACACAAAGGTAGCACTGGTTTTCTCTCAGCTCTGTATTTCTGAGCTGCCTGGCAGGTGTCACCTACCCTGGGCGAGAGCCTCCTCTCCCTGTTAATCCTCCCAGGAGAAGTTCCCCACCCCCAGATCATGCCTGTTAGTTGATCCAGATACAATCAGGTTGACACTGACGTATAACTATGACAAGCACGTACTACAGTCAACGTGGAAGCTTAAAAGCCCATGGGTGCATGCAACTGCACAGACCTGTCACACATCAGACTGTGTGGAGAGCTGCACAGACCCGTCACACATCAGACTGTAGAGAGCAGACCCAGCAACAGTATGTTAATGAGATGTTCCAGGGGATACCAATGCTCTGCAGAAATTTCGACCCTGGGACGAGAGAAGGCTGTCTTCAGGAAAGGATCAGAGGCCTCAGTAATGAGCTTTACTAGTGTGCAATCCCAATCACAAACAGTGTCTGACTAGAGATTCACTGTCTCAGGGCTTGTAGGCTGTTGTAAATGTGGCTTGTTAGCAGAAACAACAGAAACAGGCACCTTTCGGGTAGGAGAGAGTATGATGCTTACAATGAAATGTTTTGGTTTTATTTTCCCTTTGCTTGTGAGAACTTTGCCAAAACATTATTGTATTTCCATCCCTTTTTCTCTCACTACACCACTGCCTGGCTCACAGACCCCAGAGCACCTGCGAATTCCCTCAGAAATTCATGCTCCCTTGAGCTTACAGCATGTTTCCACTTGGGGAGGGCACTTAGAAAGGGATTGCTCAGCAAAGCCCTGCAGGGGGCCTGTCAGAGCCACACAGATCTGCAGCACCTCAGCCCTCCTGGAGGGACCCACCAAGCTCTCTCTGGGTCTCCTTTCTCTCCGGGTCTCCTTTGGTGTGCTCTCGGCAGAATACACAGCAGAATACACACCGTGAAGAACAAACAGTTCCGTTTTCTACAGAAGGCTTCTAGGGTTTCATTGTCACCAGGAAGACCAAGTCACATTTCAGTAGTTTTCCCCAAGTTCTGTGTGGGTGGGGAGACAGACAGACAAGGCTTTTGTTGCAGGTTTTATTATTTTCTAAATGCAGCAGAAGCTCTTGTTAATATTCTGACCTGCCCCTTGGGGCTGCCCTGTGTCCTGAGGTAGAAGCCTCTCCTTAAGGAAAAGCTCCGCCCCTTCCTCTCTCTTTCCGCTTTTCCTCCCACAAGGTGTGCACCCTCGACCCCTCTCTCTTTCCCTCTCTCTTTCTCTCTTCTCTTTGTCTCTCTATTATAATAAACCATTTCCGCGCGTGGATGTAGTCACTGGGTT
This sequence comes from Peromyscus melanophrys, assembly GCA_902168415.1. Lineage (NCBI taxonomy): Eukaryota > Metazoa > Chordata > Mammalia > Rodentia > Cricetidae > Peromyscus > Peromyscus melanophrys. Next base: position 4,941 of record CABHPR010156649.1, read on the forward strand.
GTGAATGTCCACCGGCTACACCCCGCCATGCCTGCATCAAGTGGGTCACCAGCCAGCCCACTGACGCATGTGCCCAGCATGCCAGCATGTTTCCCTGCGTGCACAGGTGACCCTGAGGGGTCCCCCACATAATAAATCATAACAGTTCTAGCTGTATTTCTGTGTGTGTGTGTGCATGTGTGTGCATGCATGTGTGTCTCTGTGAGTTCTTTTGTTGTGGAAATGCAGAAGAAAGTGGATCTTCTTTCTTTCTTTCTTTATTGGTGTGTATATGTGTATGTGCACAAACAGAGGTCAGTGGTCAACCTTGGGTAGCCTTACTATGTTGTTTGAGACCCTGTTCATTGGCCTGGACCTTGGCAATTTGGCTAGGCTCGTTAGCCAGTCAAGTAGGATTTTTAAAGTATGAATTCTGGGGAGTGAACTCAGGTCCCAGGCTTGTAGGGCAAACCCTTTTGGACCACCTACCACCTCCCCAGCCGAATGATGGATTTCCTTTTAGGGCTTCAAAGAACAGCCAGGAAGGCCCTCAGGCTGGTCTTGCAGACTGCTTGCCAGAGTTCTGCAGCACAGCACACTGGCTTCTCCATCCTTCAGCCCAGTTAATCTTCCACCCTGATAAGTAGCTGTTTCTTGTGGATATGGTTGGGCCTTAGGAATGTAGACTCCAATGCTCAGGAAGTTTCCTTGCAAATCCTCATTGACTTCTATGATCCTACGCTATGTACCTGGTAGAGCTGGTTGAGGGGTAAGTGGATGTTTGAAAAACCAAGCAAAGGAACAAACAGACTTGATCTCCCATCTGGTCTCAGATAATTTAACGTGTGTCTCTCACCAAAATTCATATAACAACTTTCACCTCTTTTAACTACGTACCTGAGGCTAGCTCCCATTCTATTTTAGTACCCTGCCCTGGGTCGCCTCTGTGCCTTTCCCTTCTTTCCACACAAGGCCTGAAGAAGACTCCACAGCGGTGGTCTTTTTAAGGATATTTTCTGATCAGCTTCTGTTCTAAATGGAGATGGTGGCTCTGTGGTATCTACTGTGAGTCCACGGGTTAAACCGATAATGAGCCTGTCCGGACAAATAGGCCTGCGATTGTTCTAGCCAGGCCAAAGGAGGCGGGCCAAGAGCCAAGTGCAGATGCTGCCGCGAAGCAAGCAGCCGGGAGCCCACAGCGCGGGATTAATGGAATCGCCCGTGCTCAGCTTGCACCAGGAGCTAAAGCGGCTTTGGAAAAGGCATATGGCAAAAAATAAGCCAGAGTTAATCACAAAGTCAGGCGTTCACGAAAGCAGCATCTGTTGGAAAGGAAGCGTACAGCCACCACAGTGGCTTCGCTCCTGCTCCATCACACAGGGGGATGTGCCCAGGTGGATTAGCAGGGCGACAAACCACAGCGCTGCAGGCTGCAGGAGGCACCAGGGCCTGTGACCACTGATGCAGGGGCCTGCTGCAGCCAGCTGTGGCTCTGATTAACTACAGCAGCGTGGGTAGCTCTGGAGCCCGGCTCGCTCTCTCTTTCCTTCCACACACGAATCAGCCACTGCCCGGCTGTTGTTGCCTCCCAATTCGACCCGCGCTGCCAGGGATCAACCAGAGCCTGCACAGGAGTGCTCAACCTTCTTCAAACAGCTCTGGCAGGAGGCCAGCATCCTGCTTTGCTCTCCTGTGTTAATAAGGATGGCTCGTTTGCTCCAGGTTCTGAGTCCATCAGCATTGCCACCACTGAGAGCTCCCAGAGATCAGGAGAGAACAGGGCCGGTGGACAGTCAGAGAGGCACAGGGGCCTGCCTGGAATTTATTCTCGATTGTTAGCAGACAAACGGCCATGATTTAAATGTCTTTGGCTGTTCTCAGTCGGGCTGCCTGGCATCTTGCCTGTATTTTCAGAGAGGTATTCCGGGCACACTAGTGAATGAGAAGGGGTCACTTATGAAAATGAATTCCCAAGTGACCTACAATGGGCAAACACAAATAGTTTCCTATTTTAATACTATAAATAGGTCCAATGTTTGGAAGATGCCAGTATGCCTTTGGATGTGGTTAGTGGATAGAATATGCAAATCTCCCTGGGTCATGTTTTGGACTCAGTGCTCTTTTCTGGAAGGTTACTTGACATGAACTGAATTGTATCTTGCAACAGTCAAAGACTGAAGCCCTAACTCTTGGTGCTGTGGCATGTGGATATGAAAACTAGTATGTCCAGCCAGCTAAGATCGGGTCAGGCTGAGGCCGGCTGAATCTCCAGAGTAATACAGCTGTGCCCATATAAAAGCGAGCACCAGGACACGGGGAGAATGCCTGTAAAGACTGGAATCATTCTGCCAGGGCACTGGCAGATTCTTGGAGGGAGTTCTGGAACAGGGATGAGGGAGCCGAGGCCCCCGACCTTTCCTCCATCTCAGACTTTTCATCTCAGGAACTTGACACAGTAACAGAATTCTATGTAGCTCTTTTGTGGAACCAGTGCTGCTTAGTAGTGGCAGCCACGGAAGCACAGGCCACACAGAAGGTTGGGAGTTCACAGTGAAGCTCAGTTAATCCTGTGTGTGTTTCTGGGAGAGTCAACTCTGCTTACATCCATGGCATTTTACATTTAAAAGAAAACTCAGGCCAACACAATGGCTAGGGTTTACTGTCAGCTTGGACAGAATCTAGAATCACCTTAGTGATGGACCCCTGGGTGTGCCTGTCAGGGTTTACTTGATTGCATGAATTGAAGTTGGAAAATCTGTCCACTCTGGGTGACACCATCCCGTCTGGGATCCCCAACTTCACAAACAGAGAAAAGGAACTGAGTCATAGCACCCATGCATCATTTCTGCTTCCTGGCTGTGGATGCCATGTGCCCAGCTGCTTCATGCTCCTGCCTCCATGATTCCCATGCCGTGATGGACTGTACACGGAACTATGATCGTGAATGAGCCTTTCCCCGCCTGAGTTGCTTTTGTTCGAGTATTTATTTTACTATAGCAACGGGAAAAGGGATTAAGCCAGCCAGCCATGTATTTTGTAAATCAAATGGGTACACGGCCTTCTCCCACTCTCCCTACTCAAATTCCGAAACTTGCTTCATTCTGATGCCGAGGAGAATCCTTCTGCCTTCCCCGAGTAACTGCCACAGCTTTTAATTACACGATCTGGCAAAAGTGTCCCAGGAGTGACCCTAATCTGCCGTACTGTATATTCCTGTCCCACTGCTTCAGTTACAGTGGAATCACCTGCTGCTCCTGGCTGCACATGAGTGGGTAAGGCAGGTCTTTCATGGAGTGGTTTCTGGGGCATAATAGTGGTTACTCACATGTGAGGATTTCCTAGGCTAATACATATTAAAAACTTAGTTTTAGAACTTTTGCTTTTGTTAGGTAAAGATATGCAAGCAGCAGCAGCTGGCAAATTGAACAAGAATCCACAGCTGCCTTGGGCCAAGGGCATGCTTTGAATTTTTGAATTTGCCTAGTCACAAGAAGAAAGCAGGAGTCATTTCTTCCCATAACTGTACCCTAATGACATTATTTATAAAGAATGTTTCTCAAACCAAAAGTGTCAAAAAGGCAGATTGTCAGGGTGTGTCTAACTGTTATCGGCGTGTCTTAATTATATAAAACAACGGGTTTCATTATTACATTTGCAAACATAGGTGTAAGGTAATTTGACCATATTCACCCCCCCATTACTGTCTTCCCAGCTCCCTTCCAGCCACTTCCTTCCTTTCCCCAAAGAGTCTCCCTTCTGCTTTTGTGTCTTTCTTTTAAATCTAGATTCCCCACATGAGAGAAACATTGATTTTTTTTTTTCTGAGTCTGGCTTACTTGGCTTGGCATGGCAATCTCTAGTTCTATCTATTTACTTTCAAATGTCATAATTTTGTTGTTCTTAATGTCCGAGTAAATACTCCATTATATACAAATACCATGTTTTCACTATTTATTTATATGTTGATGGACAACTTGTCTGAGCCCATGAAGTGCTGATGTGGGTTCCTTCAAGTGAGTACAGGTAGAGCCTAAGGCAGTCCCATTTTTAATTTTTTTTTTTGAGACAGGGTTTCTCTGTGTAGCTTTGGAGCCTGTCCTGGAACTCACTCTGTAGCCCAGGCTGACCTTGAACTCACAGAGATCCGCCTGCCTCTGCCTCTTGAGTGCTGGGATTAAAGGCGTGCATCACAGCTGCCTGGCCCAGTTTTTAATTCTTAAAGGTATTTTTATTTAGTATCTAAATTTTGTGTCTGTGTGTGTGTCTGTGTGTTGGTATGTACACGTGAGTGCCGGTACCGGTAGAGGTCAGAGGTACCTGATCCTCCGGAGCTGGAGTAACAGGCAGTTGTGAGCAGCCTACCGTGGGTGCTGGGAACTGAACTCAGGTTCTGAAGAGAGTTGACTTATGTGCTCCCCAGCCTCACGTTTTAAATTTTAAAGCAGAACCTCCACACTGATTTCTGCAGTGGCTGCTCTGGTTTACCACAGCAGTGCTCTAAACGCTACATGCGAGGCCTGTTGTGATACTTGATTGTGCAAGGTCAATTAACCCCTAAATATCTATAAAGTTAGACAAAGTGAGTAAACTGAGGAACTGAAGAGGTGGGAACTTAAGATGGCTGCTTAGCTAAATTGATACAGCATCAAGCCACTGTCTAAATATCGTTTGTACAGCCAGAGGCCGCCCTGTACCACACTGAGAAACCTCTCCCCGCAATAAGCAGGGCTAAATGCAAAGGCACACAGCTGTACAAGAGGCTGAGAGTAGTGGGTGGCTGAGGGCTTAGCCCTAAACAGAACGTCTTCACCACCTCTTAAGGCTCATGGAACGTTTTAGAAGAGAGGTAGGAGGAATGTAAGATGCAGGGATGGAGAGAAAGTCTTCAAGGTACCATCTTCTAGGCAGGATACAGATATGGTAACCAGGAACTCACAGCAGCCGTGCAGACTGGCACTGGGTTCACAGAAGTTGGGCTAGGGAGGGGCAAGGGACTCTAGGACCATATCACATGTTGCTGATCTATTGGAGAGGGCGAAGTGTGGTGTCCAGTTGTATACCCCTTGTTAAGTTCACCAGGCTCTGATGGTTAATTCCAAACTCGGGGTCATGCATATATCCCTGACTAAACTCTGTGGGATACTAAACAAAAACCCAAACTAGTAAATGAGAAAGATTTATTGAGGGGGGTGTTGCTGGTAGGTACAGGAGGGAAATGGAAGAGGATGGGGGGAGTGTGATCAAATTACATAGTATAAATGTGTGAAAGAGCAAAATTTACTAATAAAAAAATGAACCGGGGTCATCTGCTGGTAGGTGATAAGACTGGGAGTTGGATCGGCCAGTTAGGTCTCCACAGCTCATTCATGTGGTACCATGAACCTGAGCTCTGTGCAGTATTAGATTCCTAGTAAGATGACTCCAAGCCCAAACCTCAGCAAGCCCACTCACACGTATTGGGGATGGCTGCATGTAGATGCATTTTCCTCTTTTCTCTAGCTGCTGTAGGTCTGCAATGGCATCACTGTGTGATCTGGACTGGCATTTAGAAAGCCCCAGACTGTAGCTGAGGTTGCATGCCAGATGGGGACATAGGATGGTAACAGTATGCTGCTTGCAGAGGGAATGGCTTGCTTTTCCCTTCAGCTGTGTGTGTTCTGTGGTGATTCTCCAGCAACTCTTTGCCAGGTGAGAACAAATCAATCACTTCAGCTGACATTTCAAAATACTGCAGGAGGCAGGAAGTTAATGTATCAAATACCATTAAAGGCTTAAACATGGAAACCAAAACCAAATCTCATTAAGCTTAGCCTCAAACCCTAGGCTAGGATTCAGTAGTAAGCTTGGGGTACGTGCGTGCATATGCATGTATGTTTATTTGTATATATGTGTGTCTGTATATATGTATGTGTCTATGTATTTGTATATGTGTATATGTATATGTGTATTTCATATGTGTGTGTTTGTGGATGTGTTTATTTGTGTATGTGTGTATATATACATTTGTGCATATATGTGAATGTGTGTATATATAGGAGCATGTATATGTATATATGTGTGTATGTGTGTGTGTATGTATGTGTGTGTGTGATATGATTTGGGTACAACGGCAGAGGTATAGGACACACATTTGTCAGAAGTGATATCAGTGGCATGAATGACCATCTGTATGTGGAAACAACCACAAAGATGTAGCCTTGGCAAAGAAGAACTTTCAAGGTACTTGTAAGTAAATTGGTTGCAACTCTATGAGTTTGGTCCCAGGTTTTGGCACCAAAATGTGAGTTTTGCAACACCTTGAGCTGCTTAGGACAGCTCTGACAGCTGGAGCTGCAAAGAGACAGCTTAGCACTGGAATGGAAGTTTTTCTGACTGCTCGGGAGAGTCAAGCCTGGAACTGCTTCAGCAGGGAAGGATATCTTGACTGTTCTGGAAAGTCAGGCCTGGAGCTGCCAGGACAGCTCTGCAGGGAAGGGTACCAGTTCAGGAGTCAGGCTATACCTGGTGTGGTGGGGGATGGTCTTCTTGTAGGAAATAGCAATCCTGCTCCTCTCCTGGAGAGCCGCTACAGCTGAGCTTTGCTCAGCCCCCACTTAAGGGGACTTCCTAGCAGAGCTCTGCTTCTCCAGCCTAAGATGTTGCTTCTTTTGCTTCACTCTGCAAAAGGGGAAACCCTTACAGGAATGTAGCAATCTCCTCTGGCTCCGGAGAAAAGTGTTACTTTTTCAGCTCCTCCTTGCTCTGTCCACTGAGGGATATCTCAGCAAGGTTCTTCTCTGCCCCAGTGAATGAAGATCTTCACACTGAAAACTCTTTTGAGAAAGAGATTTATTTGGGAAGGAGGAGTTCAGGAGAGTGGCTGTATCTACCAATGTGGAGAGAACAGGCCACAACTAACCAGGCAGGGCGGTTTATATAGGATGTCTTGGGGGCGAAGTCAACCAGTGATTAGTTAGTTTTTTTCTGCCCAGGGATTGGCCAGTTTTGTAAGCTAGGAACAGAGATGGCCCTGATTTCAGAGCCAAACTGAATTTCTTTCACTGTCTTTTCTTGGCTTTTTGACACTGTCTCTAAGGCCAGGGCACATTTCTTTCACTGGCTCTGATTCTAGGGACCAAGAGTGTTTCTTTGGCACTAGTTTCAGAGTCAGGGCATGTTTCCTTGGTTCTGGGTGGTTTGTGGATAAAGTGCTCATTTCTCTGGCTCAGGTCCCAAACCCAGGCTGTGTATCTTTCCCTGGCCCTGGGCCCCAGGGCCAGGGTGCTACTGTCCTGCTTTGTGATTGGTTGGTTTCACAAGTCAGTTGCCCAGGGGCAGAGATGGCTCTGATCTCACTGAACCCAGGGCCAGGGTGCTACTCTGTGATTGATTGGTTCCACAAGTTAGTTGGCCAGAGGCAGAGATGACTATGATCTGAGCCAAACTGTGTTTCTTTCACTGACTGGCCTTATCTGAGCCATCTTTCCCTAGTTCTGAGCTCCAGGGTCAGGAAGGGTTTCTTTAGCCAGCCCTTCTTCCCTATAGTGCTGCATGGATCAGAGCATGGAGAATATGCTTCCAGAGCATGTTCATGAAGCTGCAGATCTCAGCTCCTGGCTCCCTTTGCTGTAGGATCATAAAAATGTCTTAGTCCATTCTGGTGACGGTAACAAAATACCATGAACTGTGTGCTTATATACAACCAGGACTTACATCCATGGTTCTGCGACTTGGGAAGTCCACCATGAAGGCACTGTCAAACTTGGAGTCTGGTGAGCAGCCATTCATCACAAGCAAGCCTCATCTCAGGTTCTTCATGTGGTGGGAGAGACAAATGGGCTCCTTGGGCATCTTACAAGAGGGTAATCTCATTCCCCAGGGCCCTACCTTCTCATTGGTCAGATCACAAAGCCCACCTCTTGAATGGATCAAACTGAGGATCAGATTTCAAGGAAATGTGGGAAGCACAAGCGTAGGGCGAAGCCACCCTGGCCTAACTCTCCAGAGCTCATTTCATTAAAATGGGAATGATAAGGCCTCCCTCACAGGGCTTTTATCTCTAATATTCTTATAGTGCCCTTATCACCAGGCCCTTTCCCGGGTGATTTATAAATATTTGTAATAACTCTGAGGGCAGATAGAATTAGTGTTTTTGTTTTGCAGCAAGGAAATTGGCATGGAGAGGTTAAGTAGCTTGCTCAAGTACATAGAGCTGGTAAATGTTACAGGGGTTCAAGCCCAGGTTGTGGTGCCAGAAAGTGTGTTCTCACCATTCTGTGAGGTGCTCTAACTGAAACTGAAATATTTATCGGCCACCACACGTGATAAAAGAGTCCTTGCCAGATGACAAGATTGGAAAAGTAGATTTGGACCTTTTTAATGGATTGCTAGGCCATGAACGCACACAGTCGAAAGTCAGAGACTGTGGATTTTCTTGCTAACTACTCATTTCTCCCACTAGACCTTGGCTCAGCTCTGCAGATGCTGCTTGCTCTTCTCTCATCTTCTTGTTTGCTGGCTGTGTCCTCTCTGGCTTGCCCAGTCCCTCCTCTAGCAGCTCCCAGTATTCTCTCTCCACCCTTCCTGACTGACATGCTCTTAAATGTTCTCTCAGTCCTTTGTTCTGGCTGTGTCTTGGGTGTGGGCTGCTCTTCTCTCAGCCATTCCCTTGGTTCCAGGCCACCTCTCTCTCTCTCTCTCTCTCTCTCTCTCTCTCTCTCTCTCTCTCTCTCTCTCTCTCTCTATTTGTTTCTCAAGACACAGTTTCTCTGTGTAGTTTTGGTGCTTGTCCTGGATCTCACTCTGTAGACCAGGCTGGCCTCGAACTCACAGAGATCCCCCTGGCTCTGCCTCCCGAGTGCTGGGATTAAAGGCATGTGCTACCACTGCCCAGCTTGTCCCTCTCTTTTATTCTAACTTTACCAAGTGTCCTGGCTCAAACCCATAATCCTCTTTGCACCCTCCTTTTTTCCCTGGGGACTGCACACCTTGCAGAGAACCCAATGAGCTCCCTTCTATCTCTGGTACCCTTCACTCCTTAACTTTTATATGGTATTTGACTTTCTCCCTCCACGCTGGACGGAATGGCTCTCCAGTCATCAAGGCCCTATTTAATTGTTGAAGACAACAGCATCTCTGCAAGCATCACTTTTGACTTCTCAGCAGGACTTTGCTGTGGCCCAAGGCCAGCTCTTGCCGGATTTCCTCTGCCCTCTGCCTCAGTGACCATGTCTCTCTTGCAGACAGCCTCACTACTCTCAGCTTCTAAACACGTTCATGCCATTACCCAAGAACATCATTCTCCTGGAAATCTTCATGCCTTTCCCTGGGCAAGTATCTTCTCCTCCTCTTCCTCTTCCTCTTTTTTGTTATGTACATTGGTGTTTTGCTTGCCTGTGTACCTCATGTACCTGGGAACTTCAGAGGCAGGCCAGAAGAGGGTGTTAGATCACTTGGAACTGGAACTATAGATGGTTCTGAGCCACCATGTGGTGCTGGGAATGGAATCTGGGTCCTCTGAAGAGCAGCCAGTGCTTTTAGTCACCGAGCCATCTCTCCAGCCCTGAATCTCTCTTCTAAAAAACTGCCCTCTTGAAACACTGCTATAAAATGGTACCCACATTTCTTACATTCTCAGCCCCCTTGCCTGCGTTATGTGTGTCACTCGTCACCCATCCCAATTTGTCTCCCTGTGAAGTATTTCCATGAGGGAGGGTCTTTCTCTTCGCTCCAGGGTGTATATTTTGTGGCTGTCATTGAACCTGGCACATGGTAGTTGCTGCACAAATACTGGGTTATGTGAGCGGATACAAGCGCCCTCTGCTCACACCTTCTTCCTCTCTTCTTGCCTTCCCAGCCGTGTCTTCCCTTGCCTGTTCTGACATGTGTCCATGTCTGGGACATAGGAGTTCTTGACTCTTTTTTCACTCTTGGCTCACTTCTCTTCCTGCCCTTTTCTTCCTTTCTCTTTGTGACTTTGCCCCACCCAGCTGTCTCAGTTCAGTGCTTCTACCTCCTTCACATGTGTGAGTTCTAGAATGTCTACTTCAGAGGAAACTGGGGTTATCGTTCTGTGCTTGGGGCCAGCTCTCCACATTGCTTGCCTGGACTACTTAACAGTATAGCATGTGTATTCCACTTACTCTTCTCTCCAATCCCATGTGCCTGCGTAAAATGATGCCAGAATTCCTTTCTAAAATGGAAATTTGATCATGATGTCCTCTTGCCATGGACTAAACTCTGAAGTCTTTGGTGTGACCCACAGGCGCTCATGATGATCTTAAGGAACTTTCCATTGGCTCTAGGAGAACCAGGGACTTGTGTTCTTTCCCTGCAGATAGCAAATGAGCACCCAGATGCTGGTGGATCTTGTATCGCAGTCCTGATCAGGTGAGGCAGGAACAGCTGAGAGTTTCTCAGTGCGTTGCAGGGTAGGCAGGATTAGGGGACAGACAGTGTCAATCCAGCACTTATGACAACTGACAAAATGACCTTTCCTTCAAAGACAGGGACTCTCTCCTGAGGAGTATTAGGAACTATTTTTCCTTGACATGTGTCTACTTCACAGGAAATTATGGTAACACTTGCCATTCACTAAATACAAGTTGCAATTCTAGGCACCTTATACATCAATTTCACACCTGGAGAAACTAAGGCACAATGAGGTTATGTAAGTCTTACAGGAAAAGGGGAATCAGGGGCTATGATTTGTGTAATATGATTTCAATGTTAACAAGGAAACACTGGAAAACCTGACCATCTCACGGGGGGAGCTGGTATGGGAGAAGTTTTAACCTCTCCTTTTTTCTCCTTAATGTCTGGTTTCTTAGTAACTGGTTGGCCTGAAAAGGGTCCCATGCATGAAGGAAGTTAAGAAAATACAGGGGAGAATTCATGGAAGAGTTATATTCCTGAAGAGTAGTTTGTGTGACTGAACACAGATCTGAGGAATATTGTGGAGATGAGATGGCGGGGTAAGGAGGGAAGTGGAGGGAGAGACGGAGGAGAATCTCAAAGGCAAATGGAAGTTCACTGTGGCTTTGCTCCTGTGAGGCACTAAGTGTCTAGAAAACCCTTCAGTTATTGGATGCAAGGATGTATATACACAATTGATTGAGATCATTGGAGCACAGCCCTTTATAAATCCCCTACTTCCTGACCTCTGCTATCCTTCCAACAAGCCTCATGTATCTTTTGTGGAGTTTGATTGAGTGGAGGGGAATTCATAGAGGAGTCCTGCAGGGCCAACCTAAACCCTCCTGTGCATTTATATCATGATTGGGTATAAAGTTTCCTGACCTTATGAATGAATTAAACTTGAACCCTGGAAAGACCCACAATGCAGGTGTCACCTGAGATGAACACAGGCTCCATACCAATAGTGCTAGCCTTGCTATTTATTGACCTACACCAATGTCTTCAATACAAGGTGTGTTAGTTCCTTTTTTATTGCTGTGCCAAAATATCATGACCAAAGCAACTTATAAAAGAGAGTGTTTTAATTGGGCTTACCATTTCAAAGGGCTGGAGTCCATGATGGCAGAGCCAAGGCATGGCTGCAGGAACAGCTGAGAGCTCACATCTTGATCCACAACTGGTAGGCAGAGAGCACACTGGGAATGTCAAAAGTCTTGAAATCTCAAAGTCCATCCACAGTGATGTGCCTTTTCCAGCACGGCCATACTTCCAAGCCTTCTCAAACAGTTCTACCAACTGGTGACCAAATACACAAACATATGAGCCTATGAGGGCCATTCTCATTCAGACCACCACACAAGGCACAGAGCTACCTCATGCCTGAGCCATATCAGAGACTCACCTTCCATCATCTCATTAGTCAGGACTTCTCCCACACCTGAGACCATCACTGACCTAACCTTGGGATGACTGTCCTTCCCTCTCCATCTTCCACCTACCCTTTCTATCTTCCTGAGTGTCTTGCAGGTCTTAAAGCATGTGAGGAAAATTTCTATTATGCTATGAAGCACATTGTATCATTTTCACAAAACTAAGTGCAGAGCTTAATTCTCTTCCCAGTGTTCCCAGCCAGAGGCATGCAGCACTTAGTAGTTGCCAAGTAGACGTGCATAGATGGTACCTGCACAGTGTTTCTGGTGCTACAGCTGTTGCTGTCTCCTCCTGCATCCCAGTGGGTTCTTCTCTCACTTTGCACTAGCACAAGGTTCTCTCTGAGGAGTGAACAACCCCTTTGTCTCTTTAGGAGATGCCAAGGGTATCATTCATTACAAGGTACTCCTCTGGTGTGCCAACAATCCTTTACCCATTGTCCTCTCTTATTTCTTATTTTTAAAGAATGAATGAAAACTCCTCCATATTGGAATTCTCTTTTTATTGAGGATCCACCCAAAAGACTTTAATTCTTGGTAACGGTTATGGGAAAATCCACTCAATGATTTACTTTATGCTGGGGAATGCTCTAGGCACTTATAACACATTTTCTCATTTAATCTGTAATCTCCATGTTAAGAAGCATTATTTTTCATTTTAAACTGTAGATGCTGAGGCATAGAGGGGTGGGTAATGTTCTCAAGGCTTTCTTACTAAGTGAGGAAGACAAAGTTTAAGACCAGGTTAGTCTGAATCCAAATAGTCACACAAAGAGTGTCTGGGAGAGGACTAGTATTTCAGAAGACTCTCTTGATTTCTGGGTGGGATGACTCTGAGTGTGGGCAAGTGGTCCAGAGTTAGAGAGGCAAGTGTGAGCTCAAGCTTGGGGTCTGTGAGGAAGGATGGGAGGTGAGTGGGCAGAGAGATGGGCAGGTTGAAACCACATTCATGACATACATTCTTTAAAATGAAAACTTCATATATATAAATTGTGTATGTGCGTGTGAGTGTATGTTTGTGTGTGTGTGTGTGTGTGTGTGTGTGTGTGTGTGTGCATGTGTGCCCCCACAGGCATATGGAGGTCAGAGGATGACTTACAGGAATTGGTTCTCATCTTTAACCTCTCGGGTCTTGGGGATTCAACTCAGCTCATCAGGCTCGGTGGCAAGAGCTTTACCAGCTGAACCTGGCCTGACATAAGATTTGTGACAGATTAGGTGGTGGCTTGCTGGTAAATCAGTAGCCCCTGGATAGTTGCCTGTGTGCCTGTGGCTATAGCAGGGCTATTTGAATGGGAGCAAAGATTGGTGGGCAGATGTCCAATGCTTTGTATTCTACAGGGTCCTGTTATAACATCAGGTAGACTCAAACCTGTAGGAGTCTGGAGCCCAGAGCAAGCACGGTGACTCTTTCAGCTCACTATCTGTGCTTTTTGGCTATTTGGTTTAAAAATTTTGTTTAGTTACTCAAAGCTTCTTACTTAGTTGTCAGAAAAAAATTAAGGGCATGTCTGTTAGTGAATCAGAACCTCTTGGGGGCAGTTGGAGTGTGGGTTAGTTGGGGTGTGGGGCAGTTGGAGTGGGGGGCAGTTGGGGTGGGGGGCAGTTGGGGTGGGGGGCAGTTGAGGTGGGGGCAGTTGGGGTGGGGGGCAGTTGAGGTGTGAGGCAGTTGGGGTGGGGGGAAGTTGGGGTGGGGGCAGTTGGGATGGGAGGGAGGCAGTTGGGGTAGGGGGCAGTTGGAGTGGATGGAAGTTGGGATGTCCTGGTCCATGGCAGCTTGCTAAATGAATGGGGAAAACTTCTAAATTCCCTTGACCCCAAATAATTCTATATTGCTTTATTTATTATCTTTCTATTGCTTATTGTCTAAAAAAAATGGCTGATTGTACTGCCTGTACATCAATCGTTTCAAATGAATTCTGCTTATGAGACAAACCACACCTCAAATTTATATTCAATTGTCCTTTTGAAAACACAAGTTATAAAATCTACTTTTCTCCCACACTGTCTTCTAATTTAAAAGAATTAGTCTTTTCCCCTTTAGTTAGATTTGGCTCTTTTAATAAAGCTTTGTTTATAATCCTGGGAACAAATGAAAATTTCATGATTAAGAAAATCTGAACATCCAGGTTTAGATCAGTTCACTAAGAGAAACTGCAAAATGTTCTGAGATAAAAGAGACCACAGGATGGGAACAAGTGATAAAAACCATTATCTCATGGAACAAATGGAAGTGGACACAGGAGCCAAATGGGCTGATCACATCACAGGTCTCCCCTGTAGCTGGGTTGCCAGTATAACTTGATCAATGGAGCAGACTAGTTCAATCAATGCTGGCCCCCTAGTATCTGAAAAACATGTGTGTGTGTGTGTGTGTGTGTGTGTGTGTGTGTGTGTGTGTGCTTATGTGCATGTGTGCATGTATGTGTCCATTTGATTGTAAAAAGATATCTTTTAATTAAAGAAGCTGAAAGCATCATGACTGTTTCCCAAAATTTGGAAGCCAAGGTATAGACACATGATCTGGTCTCTGGCAAAAAGCGCTAGCCAGCGCATGCTTGCAGCTGCCTGCTGGCGAGGGACAGAGCAGAGGCTGTGCCCACTCTTCTCTGGAGAGAGGCAGAGGCAGGTGCCAGATGTCAGAGACAACAGAAAGTTGTTCTGGGCGGGCTGGAAGGACACGGCAGATTCTGGGCCCGCTCTAGTGGCACTCGTGACTTCATCAGAATATCTTTGCAATGTGTGATTTTTGACATGCTCTTGTCTATGGAGCCACCGAGGCTGGCCCCCCCAGAGATTTCGTAAGGTACTCTGTATCCTGTTATTGAATCCATCCCCTCCAGCAAGCCGTAATTATCTGTTGTTTGCGGTGGAGTCATGCATCCTAGTGCCGTGACACACTAGCTCGGAATCCTCAAACTGTCCTCCTGTGGCTGCTCCCTGGGAGTGCCACTGGAATAGATTTCACTTCGTTTTGTATTATATTTTAAAGGCTTTAAATCAGTTTTTGAGAGCATGCACCATATCTCATTAATCTTTGCATCCCTCTGTCAATGCTCTGGATATTGCCAAAAATGATAAAGTTGACTGGAGTAGGCTGTAAGTAGACAAATAGGCTTTTGAAGCTTCTGTAGAACAATACCAGCTAAGCTACCCTGATAGTGGACTGACTGGAGAACTCTAAATAATGCCCAGAGAATGCTCCAAAGCTCTGCTGTCAGAGTTAAGACTTTGTCAGTGAGACATTTCCCATGAGGTTCTACCTCTTGGGTCCAGGTTACTGGTCAGTAATGACCAGAATGACGTCAGCAAACCTTCCTCTCAGAATCCCCCATCAACATCCATTCACTAAGCAATAAATAATGTGTGCATGGAGTTAGTGACTCAGGAGCTGCCTGGACCCTCAAATTCTACTTAGCCCCTGAAGGTCATATTTGAAGGTCACATGTCAGTATCAGGTGAAATGCTTGCGTGGCTGGGGCTGGAGGTGTGATAATCTGAGCTGACTTCTCATGTGCTTCAGTACAGTGATGGGGGCTGCTAACCTGGACAAGGAGTGTGCAATGCTAGAAATGTACACAATTCTAGAATCTGAGGTAAGGGAAAGGAGAGGTCACATAATTACCTCAGATTTCGTGGAAGAAAGAAGGCGTCATGAATCACACACCAAGGGGACGATTGTTTTAAAACTGCATATAAAGTGGGCTTTGGAAAGCACCAGATGGCCCCATGGCCAAAAGATTTACATCTTATTTGCTTTGCTTAACTTAATAGCAAAATTAGTATGTGTTCCTTCTGCCTTTGAAAGACATTTACCAGCAGGTGGACCGGATGGAAGAAGAAGAGGGGAAGGGAGGTCCAGAAGGAAAGAAGTAACCTCAAATCACATTTGGCTGGTTGGGAGGCTCAGGCCAGAGGGAGAATTTGCCTTGTAAAACCTGGACAGCAGAGAACCCTCTGTGTGCTGGAGAATGAGATACAGAAGCTGATAAAAAGAAAATGCTAGGAAAAACAATGCATCCTACCCAATCAATTCAGTTTTTGATAAATAATTGTTGAATGAATAAAAATACATTTCTCTGCATTTTTCTGTAAGTACTCTTGGTTTGGCCAAAAGTCCATAGAAGGTCCCTTGGCTGGCATTGCCTTTTTCTTGGGTACTGACATGGAAAGGAACCATGGACTCTTTTCCTATTTTCTTCTCCTCATGAGATTAACCTCCAAAAGGTTAAAAAGAATACTCTTAGGCCTTGGACATAAAACTCCCTCTACCTCAGTTTGAACTTCGGCTGCAATGCTATCAGAAGCAATGTGGCTTGGCTCTTAGGCCTGGAGAGTGAGCTGCTTCGTTCTGGAATCTCCTGCCCTCGACACAGGTCAGTGTAACAGGGGCATGCTGAGGTTCAGCTGGCACGTGGTAAACCAGTTCCACTGGCTCTGTGTTTTCTGACATGGTTCTTGACTACCCTAGGGGAGCCTGGTTAGTGGTGGGTGCTATAGCTACCATCCCTGTGCAGGCTTGGGATAGTGGGGTACTGTCAGCCCACGCTACCACTCTCTCATGTGCAGTGACAAGGTGATCCAGATCTCAGAGGCCCTGTGGTGGTTCCATATTCTGCCTGGCATGGGGAGAGACTTGCATCCTTATCTTTCTCCTGGACAGGCATCATCCATTCTGTTTTCACTGGGTCTTGCTAGGACTGGGGCATTAAAGCCTCCTGGGGTTTGCGTGTGGATGTTGTGCATCCATAGCTCCAAGCATATAGAGTGGTCTTGGTGAGTACCTGACTCCTGATCCATTCTAAAGTCGCATCTCTAAGATCTCATGGGCATCAAGAAGGAAGTGTGAGCTCCATAATATTGGCAGAGCATCCTGCAATGGAGTGAAGGTATCCAGGAAAAGTTGTGTACAAACACCACCCAGTTGTCTTTGAGATAGCACACCATAATGAAAGTTGTGAGAAATTTCAAAGTTCTTAGGCAGACTGCTCATTGTCATTGAATTTTCTCATTGTTGGCTTTAAAGTTGGAAACATAACACAAAGAGGAACCTTAAGTTCATGTAGCTCTATGACATTGTCACTGACCTCTCATGTCAGTGAGCTGGGTGGTATTGTTCATTGCTGATGCAGCGTCACATTTGGGTTGGTAAGTGTATTTCATTGCTATAACTGAGATTTGACTTTGGTGGTTTATAGAATGGCTTTTTCCTGGTGTGCAATGGAGTTTGGAGATTGATCTGCTTGTGCTGTAGGGTGGCTCCAAGATGTGAAGTTGGACCCAGACTCCCTGGCTCATCTGCTTCCTTACCCTAGTGCTTGGCTTTCTTAGGCCACAAGACGGTGGCATTTCCTCTGGGCATCACCTCCATCCAAGAAGAAAGGGGAGCGCGGGGGTCAGTGGAAGCAAATGCGGTGCAAAGGAGTTGTGTTGACTGGACCCGCCCTTCCCCATCAAGACAACAAACGATTTTTCCTGAACATTTTCAGATTTTTCTTTATATTTTTGGAGATAGGATTTGCTAGATAGACTGGGGTAGCCTGGAGCATATGACCGTCTTCCCTTAATTTTTCAATTCCTGGGTATAGGCAATGCTACCACCATACCTGACTAGTTTTCCTAAAATCTGAGTTGAGCATGTTTCTATTTTCATGTCTTTCGCCAGGATAGGAGACAATGGCCATTCTATTGCTTCTGGTTATCAGTGAGAAATATGGGGCATTTGTTTTGGGTTAGACAACTGGTATTTCTTCCCCCCCCCCCCAGCTATAACATATATGATACAATCTCCTTCAAATTCATTAAATCTTTTGCTTCTTCAGTGATTCATAAGAGGTTATTTCAAACTCCTGATACATACAGCAGAGATTACCAGATTTGGGGAAACTTTTGATGATGTGGCCATTGTGTGGAAAGTAGTCCTTGATTTGAGATGTCTTGTTTAGCTTTGTTTTCTACCAGACTCTGAATGACAGGAAGTGAGTGACAGAAAGACCAGAAGGAGGGGGTGGGCTTTACTTTACCCTCACCCCCGCCCCCAAATCACACTCTATCACATACAGTAAGATCCCAAAGCAGATCTTTAACGGTGAGTGAGCGCATGAGCCAAGCTTGGCAGGCTGGGACTCCAGCAGTGTTCTGATCTTAGGATTTGACCCTTTCCTGTTTGTTCATTCCTTTCTCTGAAGAGGTGGTATGGCAGTAGATGTGCAAATGTGCTTCATGAGGCTCCATGAAGGCTGAGTAAGAAGATGTATGATAAATGTTTCTCGCCCAGCAGAGACATTTACAATGTACATGTGATTTTCAGTTTCATTATCTTCTCTTATCCATTTCCTATCTCTGCAGCTCCACCACTGACCTCTGCCTCAGTGATGGCAGACATCATTAAACCCACCCCCACTAGATGGATAAATGGAAGCTCAATGGTTCATACTTGACCTGAGCTCACACAAACGATGTGTGGTCAAGCTCGATGGCTCTGTAAAGAACAGGTATATAAGTCTTCTTTATTTATAACCCCCCTTTCTTCCCAAAAAGGTGTTTAAAGAGGTGAGCAATCAGCATTGTCTTAATATGGATACTTGGAGAAACACATACTCAAAATAGTTATAGACAGTTTAAAGATAAATGTGTTTTGATCCCCTGAAAGAATGTGTGTGAGCTCTCTGAAGGGTTTTAAAGAATTCGAAGCAAAAGTAATTGAAATAATGTAAAGTGGGCAAATTTTTTTTAAACAAGTGAAGGTTTTAAACTCTAAAATGGAGGGTCTGGGGGATATGGCTTAGTGCTTAAAGAGCACCTGCTGCTTCTGCAGAGGACCAGAGTTCTGTTCCCAGCACCCACATAGGAAGGTCCACAGCTGCCTATAACTCCAGCTCCAGGGAATATGACGGCCTCCCAAGTATACATACTGACCCCTAGACATACACACACACACACACACACACACACACACACACACACACACATTTTCACATTCTCACCCCTAGACATACACACACACGTACACATTCTCACCCCTAGACACACACACACACACACACACACACTCATGTACACATTCTCATCCCTACACACACACACACACACACACACACACATACTCATGTACACATTCTCATCCCTAGACACACACACACACACACACACACACACACACACACACTCATGTACACATTCCCACCCCCCTAGACTTCTGTCTTAGTTAGGGTTTCTATTTCTGTGAAAAGACACCATGACCATGGCAACTCTTATAAAGAGAACATTCAGTTGTGGTGGCTCGCTTACAGTTTCAGAGGTTCAGTGTATTATAATCATGAATCAAAGCATGGTGGTGTGCAGGCAGATAGACTGCTACAGCTTGCAGGCAATAGGAAGTTGACTGACAGTCACACTGAAGGAAGCTTGAGCAAAAGAGACATCAAAGCCCTCCCCCACAGTGACACACTTCCTCCAACAAGGCCACACCTCCTAAAAGTGCCACTCCTTTTGGGGGTCATTTTCTTTTAAACAACCACATTCCACTCCCTGGCCCCCAAAGGCTTATAGCCATATCATAATGCAAAAAAATGTATTCAGTCCAAGTTCAAAAGTCCCCATAATCTATGACAGTCTAGAATTTTTTTCAAAGTCCAAAGTCTCTTCTGAGATGCATGGCAAATCTTAACTGTAATCCCCCTGTAATAATCAAAATCAAAAACAGAATACTTCCAACATATAATGGATAAACATTACCATTCCAAAATGTAGGGAAAGGAGCATAGTGAGGAAATACTGGACCAAAGCAAGACCAAAAACCAGCTGGGATAACTCTAAACTCTGCATCCTCATGTCTGATGCTAAAACACTCTCCACACATCTCCAACTTCATTCAGCTTTGTTGACTGCAACACACTTCTTGGGCTAGTTCTACTCCCTGCTAGCAGCTTTCCTCAGCAGGTATCCCACAGCTCTGGCATCTCTAACATCTTGGGTTCTCCAAGGCAATCCAGGCTTCAACTTCTCAGCTTCACACAATGGCTTCTCTACTAGGCCTCCATTCAAGGACATCCCTGACACATGCTTGACCTCAGTGGATTTATTCCATAACTTCTTCTAACCTTTACTCTAGAACAAGAACCACATGGCCAAAGCTGCCAAGTTCTGCTGTTTGCTGGAGCTGGAACATGACTCCTCATTCAATTACATCTTGTCAGCTTTCTGTCTTTCACTGCCTAAGCTTGACTGTCCTGAAACTTGCTCTGTAGACTAGGCTGGCCTCAAACTCAGAGATCCACCATTCTCTGCCTTCTGAGTCCTGGGATTAAAGGTGTGCAACACCCCACCTCCCTCAGCTCTAAGCTTTTCTTTAATTCCTTTTCAAAAACTGGAAACTTAGCTGGGTGGGATCTTGCCCCAAGGCTACCACTTCCTTTATTCCCTTTCTTAATCCATTTATCTCCTTGAATACAGAATTTAGCTCTATTCTGCTTCCTGATACTCTTTTTCTCCACAAAATTTACATTTTGTAATTTACCCTACTCAATTTGCTCCTTTTCATTATATTCGTTAGAGTTGCCATTAAATACCACATGCCAGAGTCTATACTATGCTGTTTTGAGATTTTTCTCTGCCAATGAAATTAATACCCAATTCTTCACTCTAATCTCAGGCAGAGTCTTTGGACAAGGGCAAAAAGCAGCCACTTTCTTCATCCAAAATATCACAAGAACAATCTCTAAGCAACATACTAAAATATTTTACCTCTAAAACTCTTGAATGAGAAACCCACAGTTCATCAAATCACACTCAGCACCACTGTCTTTCATGCTCCTACTAGGATGGCCCAGTGAGCAGCAGTTAAAACATTCAATTGCTTTTCTAATCCACGGTCCCAAAGTCCGTATTACTCCAAGCAAAAACATAGTCCAGCTCATCACAGCAATAACTAGTCTCCTGGTACCAACTTCTGTCTTCATTGGGATTTCTATTGCAGTGAAGAGACTCTGACCATGGCAACCCTTATAAAGGGAACATTCAATTGGGGTGGCTCCCTTACAGTTTCAGAGGTTCAGTCTGTTGTCATGATTACAGGGAGTATGGCGGCCTGCCAGCAGACGTGGTGCGATGTCTTCCAGGCAACAGGAAGTTGGCTGACAGGCACACTGAGGGAAGCTTGAGAAAAAGAGACATCACAACCCACCCACATTGACACACTTCCTCACAATAGTGCAATGCCATTAGGGGGCCATTTTCTTTGAAACCATCACAAT
Source organism: Peromyscus melanophrys (assembly GCA_902168415.1). Classification (NCBI taxonomy): domain Eukaryota; kingdom Metazoa; phylum Chordata; class Mammalia; order Rodentia; family Cricetidae; genus Peromyscus; species Peromyscus melanophrys. Next base: position 25,999 of record CABHPR010156649.1, read on the forward strand.
ATATATACACACTCATATACACATACTCAACCCTAGACATATGAACACACTCATGTACATATACTCACCCCTAGACATATACACACTCATATAAACATACTCAACCCTAGACATATGAACACACTCATGTACATATACTCACCCCTAGACATATACACACTCATATAAACATACTCAACCCTAGACATATAAACACTAATGTACACATACTCAACCCTAGACATATAAACACTAATGTACACATACTCAGCCCTAGACATATAAACACTAATGTACACATACTCAACCCTAGATATATAAACACTAATGTAAACATACTCAACCCTAGACATATAAACACTAATGTAAACATACTCAACCCTAGACATATAAACACTAATGTACATATACTCAGCCCTAGACATATAAACACTAATGTACACATACTCAACCCTAGACATATAAACACTAATGTACATATAATCAACCCTAGACATATAAACATACTCATGTACATATACTCACCCCTAGACATATACACTCATGTACATATAGTCACCTCTCGATATATACACACTCAAGTTCAGATAATCACCCATAGACATAAACAAACTCCTGTATACATATATAAGCCTAGACATACACAACTCATATACACATGATCACCCCTAGACATATACACACACTCATATATGCATATTCACACACATACACACACACACACATATATATATATATAAATTCATGTACATATACTCATCCTTGAAACATGCACACATGTACACATACACATAGACTTACACACATACTTATGCATTTACTTACACATAGACATATACATGCACTCAAATCCATATACTCTCTCTTATATACACTCATGTACATATATTCACACATACACATGTACACATACTGACCCCTAGACACATACACACACTCAGGTATACATCCTCACACATAGACAAATCCACACACCCATGTACGTATGCTCACCCCTTGACATATACACAAACACATGTACACATACTCACCCATAGACATATGCACATGCTCATGTACTCAATCTCCTAGGCATATACACTCCCATGTACATATACTCACCCCTTGACATACACTCATTTACATATACTCATCCATAGACATATATTCACACTCATGTACACATACCCCTAGACACATACACACACTCATGTACATAGACTCACACATAGACATGTTAACACACCCATACGTATACTCAGCCCATATATAAAAATACACTCTCATGTACACACACATTTCTAGAATTATACACACACACACTCATTTAAACACACTCACCCCTAGATATATACACACACTCATGTATAAATACACATAGACTTACACAAATCATGTACACATATTCATGCCTAGACATATATGCACACTCATGTACATGTGCTAAAGCATAGACATATACACATACTGGTACACATACTCACACCCAGATATATAAACACATACTCAAGTACACATACCTCTATTTTTATTCACACACTAATTTAAACATACTCACTCCTAGACCTATACAAATACTCATGTACATATACCCAACCCTAGACATATACACACTCTCATGTATGTATACTCACATATAGAATATGCACACTCTTGTACATATAGTCACACAGTCACACTCATATATAAACACAAAATCATGTACATATGCCTCTAGAATTATACACATACACTCATGTACACAAACTCACCCCTTGACTTATACACAGGCATGTATTTGTACTGACCCCTAGACATACACGCAATAATGTACATATACTGAACCATAGACATATACACACCCACTCATGTACACACACTCACCTGTAGACATCTACCTCCATACTCATATACACATTCTCATTCCTAGACAGCTACTTCCTCATGAATATATACTCACCCCTAGATATATGCACACACTCATGTACATATACTCAACACTAGATATATGCACACACTCATGTACATATACTCAACACTAGATATGCAGAAACACACATTAACATATGCTAAATCGTTGACATATACTCACAATCATATATATATATATACACACTCACCCCTAGACATATACAAACAGTCATATACATACTAACCCGTGGACATATATAAACACTCATGTGATACACTCACACATAGATACACATACACACATACATATATATTCACCCCTACAGATGTACGCACACACATTTATGTCCATATATTCACCCTTAAACACATGCACACACTCATGTACACATACTTACACATAGACATACACACTAATGTATAAATACACACCCCTCGACATACATACACACTCATGCACATATAGTTACCCTTAGACTTATACACACACTCATGTACACATACTCACACATAGACATACAAACACACTCATGTACACACACTCACCCTTAGACATATACACACACTCATGTAGACATACTTACCCTTAGACTTACACACACGCTCATGTATATATACTCACACATAGGTATGTACACACACTCATATCCATATACTCACCCCTAGACATGTACATGCACTCATATACATGTACCTATACATAGACTTATACACACTATTGTATATATACTCACCCTTTGACATATACAAACATATTCCTGTACATATATTCACATATAGATACATACACTAAGTCATATACATATACTCACACTTGACATACACACACACTCATGAACACATACTCACTCATAGACATACATACTTACTCTTGTACATATACTCACATATATATATACACACACTCATGTATATATACTCACCATTAAATATAAACACACACTCACGTACACATACTCACCCTTGACATTTATACACACTCGTGCATATACTCACCCCTAGACATACAGACACATACTCTCATGTACACAAACTTACCCCTGACATACAATCACTCGTGTGCACATTCTCACACAAAGACGCATACACACAATCATGTACACATACTCACACATAGATGTACAAAGAAACTCATGTACACATATTCACCCCAGACATATTCGCACACTCATGTACATAGACTCACACATGCAAATAATGAAATCATTATTTAAAATTTTTCTCAAATGAGTTAACCAAGTGGCTTTCTTGAGGTCTTCTTTTTAACAGTTCTCATTGGTAGCAGCTAGTCCTGGTGGTCCACGGAGAGACCAGACCACGTGGCTGCCCCACTGACTGTGCCTTTGTGCTAAAACTTCTCTAAACTCTGAATTTGTTTTCACGTCTGCTTATTTATTTCAAAATAACAACTGACACGCTAAAATTCACAAGTACTTTCACACACAGGCTTTCATTTATTTCTCACAACAAGTGGCTAATATCGTATGCACATTTTCTGAGAGGAATTAGGTAGCAGGGTGTTTTTCACACAACTAACCCTGTGTTTATGTGGTGGGTTGTGGATGGAGAGCTGTGTCTTATTCTGGAGCGCTTTCTACTTGGTTTCTAAAGTCAGACTTAGAACTCAGTGAATACTGCTTTCTCTCTTTCTTGCCCATCTATGCACAAGCCTCAAAGGCTGTTGATTTTCACTTTCAAATCTAAGTTGTTCTTGGTTCTATCTCATCACCTTTTCAGTTTAGAGTCTTTAGTATTTATCTGAATTATTATGGATCATGTTCTTCTTCTGAGACAAGGTCTCAAGCTGCCCCCAGACTTACAAGGCAGCAGAGGGTGACTGTGAACTTCTCAACCCCCAACCTCTATCTCCTGGGTGCTGGGGATGCAGCTGTACAGCACCACACCCTGTGTTCTGAGGTGCTAGGGACGGAACCTGGGCTACATGCTTGCTAGGTAAGCAAGCACTCTGTTAACTGAGCCACATTCCCATTCGTATTTCCCCCATCCTCTCCTTTTCCTTTTTCTTCCCTAACTCTGACGTCGGACCAGAGTGGAGAGAGGGAAATCCCTAGCCTGGAGCCTTCCACAGCCCCCTGTCCCCCAAACCCCCCTGTCCCTCACACCCTCCTGTCCCCCATGCGCCCATCCCCCACAGCAGTGACTCCAAGACTTCACCATTTCCATGGTGCTCTCACTCCATTACCGTCATCTCCTACACCGAGAGGGGTGCCTGGAACCTTTTACAAATAGCACATTGACACCTGTAGATGTGGATGTGGGGCATTCATACAGCCACTGCACACCTTGTGTTCCTTTCAGTCTTCCAAAGACTTGGGAGAGAAATTTTGGTTCAAAATTTGGAAAATTCTTGGTAGAGTCTGGGTCTGAGATTCATGAGTCTAAGTAAGATGTATTATCTGAAAATCAACTAGTTTATCTAAAGGAAAAAAGTTGATGAAATCCTGAATTAGATATACTAGCCATGCTTCTCCAGAACATACATTTTAAAATACAAGTGATTATTACTGTGAAAAGCTTGTGTACTACGACTATACCAAAGGTAAATCTGGTATGCTTTTGAAAGCACCTTTCCATGACAGAAATGCCTTTGTATTTTGGACTGTATTCTACCATGTGCTCTTGTCTTTAGGTGGATGAAAGGCTGGTTGTATAATTTACAGCGTAAACAAAGACACTTTCGTGTGTGGGATGAGTGTGTTGCCGGTACAGGACCAACAGATGCAAAACCACCATTTCAGAACAACCCAGACACCCAGTCCTCCTGTGTGTCTGCTCACTCTCTTATTACCACTTCAAGGCCTTGAGAAATTCTCGTGTATTTCCAGGTTTTTGTACACACCATGTGACTCGAAGCCTTAGGGGGTTTGTACATCATGTTCTTGAGGCCTGGACACCCTGTATTAGTTCTCTTCTCCTGTCTAACTCCTATGTAGTACTTCAGGAAGCCTTTCCAGGCTCCAGACTGTAGCAGAGACCCATTCTCGGAGCCTCGTGAGGATTCTAACTACACAGGCGTCTGATTTTCCCAGTCATGCACTTTCCAGAACAGCAATTTCCAACTTTGACTGTTTTGTTTATTTTTGATTTTTCGTTTGTTGATTTTTTTGTAACATATGGAGCAATTCTCCTTCCATTTCCATATCTTTTCTCCTTCCTTGTAGAAGCAGGGTACCATGCTGCTGAAGGCCTGGCTTAGCAATACCATGGGTGTAACTCTAAAGCTGCCCATTTGTAGTTAGTACAACCAGAATGTAGAAATCCCATCTAAAACAAGGCTGTGCACCAGCTATTAGCTATCTGAAAGGGAAATTAGGGTGACACTCCCGTCTATAATGGCATCAAAAAGAATAAACTACCTAGGGAGAAACAAAGGCTTGTGCAGTGAAAACTGCAACACACAGATGAAGGGAATCAAGGAAGGAACAAATGGAAGGAGACGATCTTACGCTAATGAATTGTAAAATATTTTAAAACCTCTGGATCACTTGCCTGGGACCCAATGTTTATGTGCCCGCCCCAGCTCACATGCTGCAACCCTAGCCCCTGAGCTGATAGAATTGGAGCTTAGGAGTTTGGGGAGGTGTTCAGACCATTGTGATGAGCCACTGTTGACTATCAGTGTTTTTATAACAGGCCCATGGGGACCTCTTACCTTTCTGCCAAGTCAAGTTATGCTGCGAAGACGGCTGTCATGAGGACTCAGCAGACCTGGAACTCATTCGCGCCTGACCTCCAGAGCTGCGAGAAATACATTCCTGTTTGGGGCCGAGAGATAGCAAGTCCAAGTGCTTGCCATGCCTGGGAGAAGGACTGGAGTTTGGATCCTAGCACCCTTGTAAACCCGGCCGGCGTGGTGACCCACACGCCAGTCTACCCTCTGGGAGACAGAGACAGGGACACCAGGACCCAGCTGGCGGGTTAGAGTTGTTGACTCCTGGTGCAGCTGAGAGAACCTGCCTCAAGACATGAAATGAAGAGCGATTGAGGGAAGCACCTAACATCAACCTCTGACCTCCATGTGCACGTGTGCACACATATATGCCCCAGACATGCAATGCACACATATATGTCCCAGACGTGCAAACATGCACACATGTATGCCCAAGACATGCAAATATGCACACATATATACCCCAGATGTGCAATGCACACATATATGCCCCCAGACGTGCAATGCACACATATATGCCCTCAGACATGCAAACATGCACATGTATATGCCCCCAGACATGCAAACATGCACACATATATGCCCCCAGACATGCAATGCACACATATATGCCTCAGACGTGCAAACATGCACACATATATGTCCCAGACATGCAAACATGCACACATATATACCCCCAGACATGCAATGCACAAATATATGCCCCCAGACATGCAAACATGCACATGTACATGAAATCCCTGTTGTTTATAGTATTGTCTTATAGCTGCTCTAATAGACTGAGATAATACCCCCAAATTTATAAATTCAGGACAATTTTTAACCTGTCCTGTTTTATAAGAGTTTAAAAAGGAGAGATGATTCTAAGATTTACGCAGAACCTCAAGAAGCCATGAACAAGCAAGCCAGTCTTAATGAGAACATAATCACTAATCTCAAAATAATTTTGAAGCTATGGTAAGCCAAAAAGTGTGGTCCCTGCATGAAGGCGTCCACGGGGGTCAGCAAAACAGAATAGAGAGCCCAGAGATAACCCCGGGGAGAGCTCAGGTGCCCTGCAACAGAAGGTCTAAGAATACGTGTGGAGCAAGGAAGAGCTTGTCAACAAACTGCAGGGTAGAAGCTGGGGTTAGTTAGGGTACTGCTACCAAAAAGCAAGTTGGGGAAGAAAGGGTTTATTTGGCTTACACTTCTACATCGCTGTTCATCACTGAAGGAAGTCAGGACAGGAACTCAAACAAGGCGGGAACCTGGAGGCAGCAGCTGATGCAGAGGCCATGGAGGGGTGCTGCTTACTGGCTTGCTCCCCATGGCTTTCTTATAGAACCACTAACCCAGGGACGGCACCAACCACCATGGGTTGGGCCCTTCCCCATTGATTACCAATTGAGAAAATGCCTTAGAGCTGGATTTCATGGCAGCAGCTCCCCAGTTGAGGCTCCTCTCTCACTGATGCCTCCAGCCCATATCAGGTTGACACAGAAAACCAGCCAGTACACTCCCTTACTTTACAGTGTACACAAAAGTCAGCTGAAATGGATTGAAAATGCAAACATAGGACTGAGGCGATGAGACTTAGTGGAACTTTGTGACACCAGTCTTGCTGATGACCTCATGGATATGACACCAAAAACAGAGGAAGTGAAATAAAAATCAGAGGTGACATAAAACAAGAGGGACTGGTCAAACTAAAGAGCTTTCAGCCGGCAAAGGGGAGAAGAGGGGGAAATGGGAGTGACTGATAGGATTGGAGGGAAGTTTCCCATCATGCATCTGATGATAAACTAATCTTCAGAATGTATAAGGAGCCCCTGTAACTCAGTAGTGAAAATAACTATCAAAACCTATAGAAACTTTAAAAATCCCGATTAAAATAAGCTAGAAATTCAACCACAAATACAAAGACCACAAATGGCCAATAGGCTTATGGAAGCTCTCAGTGTCAAGAGTGACAGGGTAAATGCAGATCAAGTCACAGTGAATTGTGTCCTCAGTGTGGTTATAGAAGAAAAGAAAAATGTTTTTTTATACTGGTTGTAGGGGTGAAAAATGGTAAGCCCTTGTGGAATCTTGGGGATGAGCAAATAACTTGTTGTTCATAGCTGATAATAGACAGAGTGTAATGCATAGATGGCAGTACGGACATGTCATCCCAACACTCAGGAGACTGAGGGAGGAGCCATGAACTTTAGGACAGAGCAGGCTACATAATGATACCTTGTTGCAAACAAAACAAACCAACACAACCCCAAAAGGAAAATGTAATCTGCCCTCACCCTTCCATGACTCACTAGCCCTTAATACAAAGTCCTCAGGTCACCCATGCCAAAGGCTTGCCATCTAAATTCCCATCTCTCTCTCTCCTTCTAGGTGCCTCCTAGGCCAAGATTACTCCTGCTCTCCTTGGTTCCTACTTGTGTTTTCTCTGGCTTTGTAGGGATCACCTAATTAAATTCCCACTTTGCTTGGTGGACGAAATTTTCAATACTTAGGCATTAAAGTTTGGGGAGTGAGGGCTGAGGGTCACTACAACATCAGAATTGGTTGAGAACCACTGCTCTAGAGGAACAAAATTAAAAGAATGGATACATATTACAAAAGGGCTTTATTAGATTATCTTACACACTATTGGATGGGTAATTCAACAATGGTCATCTGCATGCTGGAAAGGCAGCAACAACAGCAGCAGCAACAACAGCAGCGGCAGCAACAACAGCAACAGCACAGTAGATGCCCTTACCAGGAAGGCACAAAGCCAGGGAGGCAAAGGCATCATTCTTTTATATCTGGGCCACTATAAAATGTGGCTTGCTCTAGGGGAGGGTCTTTATCAGTTAATTCTTCCAGGAAATGCCCTGTTATCCCAACCAGAGGTGGACATGTGTCTTTAAGTTGATTCAAGACCCAATTAAGTATCACAGTTTCCGGCTACCTTAATCCTACCACCTAAGGAGTTAGGATGGGACGTGGCTGGAGGAACAGTTCTTCAATGAGAGTAGGGGGTGAGGCCTCTCCAAATCAGTGTTATCTGGTCCAGGATCCAAAGAGGACAGAATGACAGCCAAGCTATTAGTTGGCAGATGGGGTGTCTAGGTGGAGAGACTAGCATGTGCGAAGACCTGGAGACCAGTGGAGTGGCGCAGGGGTGGGGATGAAGCCCGCAGGAGTGGTGGGTGAGTGGTGAACCATCAGCATCAAGAGCATCTGGGGAGACAAAGCAGGGAAGGAGGAGGAAAACCACTCAGTCAGACTAGTGTGTGATCCTGAGCAGGAGACATGGAGCTTCGGCTGGAGACGGGGCCTGGCATGGATAGTCAGCCCCGTGGTACTGGCTGAGTGACGGCTCATCGAGGGCAGCCTGTCTCTTGCAAAGGTATGGAAGCCTAAAGCTCAGGGCGGTACTGGCTCTCCCTGCTGAGTGCACAGGCTGGGGAGGAAATTACCAAAACTGGGAAAAGAGCATCCAGTCAACTTCCCCTTACAAAGAGGGGCTGCCTCTGCACTGAACTAACATGGCTGAAACGCATCCCGAAGTTGAGGACATGCAGCCTGGGTTTGGAGCAAATTAAAAATGAATTTGTTCCAAAGGCTCTGATCACCTCTTTGCATACATTGATAGTGGTGGGTATTGTGGCACCAGGCCAGGCTTCGCCTATCAGGATCCTGGGGGTGTGGGGAGGAAGGGTGCTTGATTAACCAGGGCACTTTGTCCTGTCAATCATCTGCAGTGAATGTTTCCGGACACAGATGGAGCTAGGTGCTCCATCCCCATCAGTCATCTGGGCTCTCTCTTACAGGCCTTTTCTTCCTCAATGGCTTCAGCTGTGCTGGCTTCAATTCCAGCAAATTCTCTTTCTGGTGGTAGTCAACAGGCCCGTGCTTACCTCCCATCACTCTGGGAACAAAGTAAAGAGAACCTTCCCTTTGTCAAGCATCCTCAGGAATTGCAGCAGTGACACCATGTTCCCATCCGACCTGTTTGCCATGTGCACTGGTGAAGGCACGTGGGTCTTTTTCA
>CABHPR010156650.1:8214-24889 GCA_902168415.1 Peromyscus melanophrys
CCTCCCTCCCTCCCTTCCTTCCTTCCTTCCTTCCTTTCTTTCTTTCTTCCTTGCATCTTTTCTTTATTTTTTTGGTGGGGGAGCATTTGAAACAAGGTTTCTCTGTGTAGCCCTGGGTGTCCTGGAACTCACCCTGTAGACCAGGCCAACCTTGAATCAGAGATCCACCTGCCTCTGCCTCAGGTGCTGGGATTAAAGGTGTGCACAACCGCCACAGTGTAAAACATCCTTATTCATAAGAAGAGTAGTAGGAACATTGAAATGAGAGTTCAGATACAATTGAGTCAAACACACAACAGAACAAGCATTTAATCTGAATCCCTCATGTCCAGTACCTAGTGCTGAGGGTTTAGCACTGCTGTGCTCAGCACATATGGCCACTCTTGGACTGTTTACTGGTTTGAACTTCAGCTTTTTCTGGTAGATTTTCCATGCTCTTAGCATCTTTAACTTTCTGGATTCTCACTTTCATCTCCAGCTACACTCATGTCCACACTTGCTCAGCTTCCCTCACCCTGTCTGGGATCATATTCAAGTACTCTGGCACTGTTATACACTGTTTGCCTTCTCAGCCTTTCCCTTGAAGGGTCACTGGAAATCTCTAAGACTGTGTTCTGTGTTTCTGCTAAAGTAAATAACAAAAATGTTGACAAGTTGTGTCGCCTTCATGAGCTCTATCTGGGCAATATCTGGACCCCGATGAACCGTGGCTTCTACCACAGCCTTCAAGGTCCTTGAAGGCTGAACACAGTGAAAACATTCCTGGGAAAATGAGTTGTTATGGAAACCTGCTGGAACAAGGAACACCAAGGCTGTCTCAAATGCAGTGTCTTTTCATTGAGTTTGTATTTTCTTCCCTTGAAAATGCAGTCTGCACAGTTTTATCTATTAGAGAGATGCCTTGAAAGGACATCCTTCTAATAGGCCACATTTTTAAAAAATCATCATTTACCTTCCAACAGTGATACAGATTGGTGTTCAATCTGCTAAACCGTGGGCATTAGATAATGTTTTAGATTCAAGCTACAGTAATGGTGTAACTTGTATCAGCACTATTAGGAAAATTCATATCCCAAACATTAGTATCTAGAGAGTAGTCTTAGACATGTCATATTTCATATACATTTTAAATATTGACCCTAACATATGTGTGCATGTGCATGTGCGTGCATTTGCACATGTTTCTATTTGAGGTGGGGGAGGAGGAAAAAGGGAGAGAGGAGGGAGGGGAAACTGTGGTTGGTATGCAAAATAAAATAAAGAAAGAAGAATAATGATACTATCAAAAATAATAAGTTTTAGCCGGGCGGTGATGGTGCACGCCTTTAATCCCAGCACTAGGGAGGCAGAGCCAGGCGGATCTCTGTGAGTTCGAGGCCAACCTGGACTACCAAGTGAGTTCCAGGAAAGGCGCAAAGCTACACAGAGAAACCCTGTCTCGAAAAACCAAAAAAAAAAAAAAGTTTTATTATATATATAAAATAAAGGCACAAGATCACACTTGGTAATAAGTAAGTCTGAGCTATTGACTACAAGCTTTGTTCAAGACATCTGAAATCCCCAGAGTAAAGCATGAAAAGCACCTGGTTATTTGCTTAGTGAGGAGGTTGAAGTACATAGATAAAAGCAAAGAGGATATCATACTCAAATTTTAAGTCAAGAAGTATTATGAAAGAATATAGTACATTTAAGGAATAATAAAAGCTAATGTGAAAATAGTTGAGAATACTGGGTTTTTGAAATAGAAGTAGTTCTTGAGCTAGAAAGTTACATAGAAAGCACGGAAAGGAAATGAATGGGTCATATGGTGATATTTTGTTTGTGCTATAACAAATAAAGCTTGCCTGAAAATCAGAGGGCAAAGCTAGCCACTAGATAACCATAGAGGCCAGACCGTGATGGCACAAACCTTTAATCCCAGCACTTGGGAGGAGAAGCAGGAAGATCAGGCGTTGAAGGCCACCCTGGGCTACACAAAAATTGAATCTGTCTAAACGAGAAACAGAGTCAGGCAGTGGTGGTGGCTCACACTTTTAATCCCAGCACTAGGGAAATGGAAACAGGAATATAAGGTGGATGGAGACAGGATCTCAGCCATTCGGTCGGAGGATTCATAGAGACAGGACTTTGTCCCTTTCAGGCTGAGGATTTGGTAGAGGTAAGAACTCTCTCTAGTGGCTGACATGTTTACTAATCTTTCAGCATTTACCCCAATATCTAGCTCTAGGTTTTTATTATTAAGACCAAATAGGATTCATAATATGGGGTAATAAGTGGCTTATCTGAACATAATGAAGAACTCAAGAGTTTTCATCAAAGGGTAAAATTTTCAGAAGATCTTCCCATGCTGGAGAAACCGACAACATAAACTTGAGATGGAGTGCATTGTGTTCTTCCCTTGTAGCATTTTTGGGGACAGAGAATAGTTCATGCAGTTTGTGCAATGCTAGAGAGGTTCTTTCACTTTCGTAATGTTATTTGCAGGTTTGAAATTGAATGTTAAAGTGAAGGGCTATAGAATAAAGCCATTCACCAACCTGTGGGAATTGTCAGTGTTAGGAATGTTAAAATTTGTTAGTTTTTTTTTTTTTTACCAAAAAAAATTGGTTTTTCTGTGTAATGCCACTTGATCACTTGGTAAGGAACATATGCCTCATGCCTAGAGAAATTAACCTGTGACTCAGTTACCCTGAGTGTATTCAAAATGATTAGTCAAAGATGGATGAGCGACATTAGCAGAAAAAAGGAACTATTTGGGTAAAACACAAGCAAAAGGAAGCTAGTTTTTATTATACTTTAATCTGAAGTAGAAAAATGTTATGAATCTGACTTTGGCCATTTCTGTCATAACTGAGAAAGTACATTGACTTTGTTAACCTAGATTGAGACTGCATACTGTTACTTATAATTTAAAATGTCCTAGGACATGTATTTCATAAAGAAAAACAAATTTCAATTATGTTTTATTTGTATATTTGAATATTTATACAATTTTATAATTATATATGGCATAACTCAAATTAGCATTATTTATAATAAATAAAATAAACTTTACAAGTTAGATCCAATATGTTTAAAATCACAAATCATAAAAAATATATTCTTAATATCTGTTTCTATAATTCTTGTGCTGGAACTGTAGAAGTGAGATAAAATCACTAATTTTAGCAATTTAAAGTCACATCCTAATGACTTAGGGAAGCATCCCTGACATATGAAAATGCATGAAATTTATTTTTCTGTATTTAGTCAAGAGCCTCCACTTCAGCCTTGATATTGAAGCCTGTCTAAACACTAGATCAAAAACTTTTTCCCCAAAGCAGAGCAACCTTTTAAATGTGATATTTGCATTCCATAGGAGATTAGTGCAGAAGCCTTGGGATTTCCTGAGCATTTTGTAGAGACTGTTTTGAAGGGCCCAGTGTGCATCACTGTATTTCAGGTGACATATTTCACACTGTCTCATGAATTAAATATCACATTATGTCCACACAATTAAATACCACTAATATGCCCACATTGTAACGATGCATTCACTGAACCCACTTGGACAGTTCACCATGTGGTCAGAAAGAACACAGGAGAAATGTGTCACGATATCAAAATTAATGATGTCCTTTATCTCCCTAGAGAGTATAACAAGGATTGCCCTTCTCAAAACACTGGAAATCATCTATTATGATATCCTGTCAGCATTATTCATTAAATGGTAATGAATAAATAGTAATGAGATAGAATGAAGTCTGTCTCAATTACAATGGATGTATTGAGTCAATGGGAACGAGAGTCTACAAATGTATCTTTCACGTTTCCTCAAGATTGTAAGTCATCAAAGCTGATTTTACAGGACAGAAAGCACAAAATCCATTTAAATTGCATGTTTTAATTTTAGATTATTTTATTATATTAATACCAAGAGTGTAACAAAATTAATATTTAATCTTAGCTTAACATTTTATTTTGTTCTTAAGGCTCCATGGAATAGAAATTCCATGGATGTTTCATTTAGAGCTATTATTTTAAAAGTTTTGCTTATTCAACCACACATCAAATGGAAAAATACAAATGTTTTAGATGAGTTAATTTTTGTGTTCCCATTTGTTTGCTTAGGGACCAAGACTATATCAACCATCAAAAATCACTGGTAGGACTAACATTTAGCAAAGAAAATTAAGTGAGAGCAAAAAGAGAATCACAAGTTTTGAGTTTATTCATAAAACTTTCTGTAGAGTTGTACTGTTTGGTAATCACATGCAAATACATTGCTTTGTTATTCATTTAATGATAAACAGATGGTAGGATCACGAACTACATATTTTATCATATTAATTTTCTCTTATATAATAAAGTTTTTCTTAAAAAACTTTAAATGAAAATTTTTCTCTGCCAATGAAGACTGACTTGAAGTGTAGATAATCTACATGAATACATAGTCACCTGACAATTATACTCATTTATAACATGCAGTTATAAGCAAAACATTGTTTGAGTGCCTCAGTAAGATTCTGATGAATACAAGAGCAAAACACATCTCTGAAATGTGAATTTGAAGAAGCAGTGTCCACTTTAGGCACAAAAGTGCATTTTTTCCCTTCACAGACTAACTTCCTGGAAGTAAAATAGCTGTTTGATGTTCCACTGTCGTGCCCAGTAACTGTTTTGTTATTCCCAGCAACTACAGTACAGGGGTGGTTTGTATGGATGGCATGTCTACAAAAGAAATCATCTGTTCATAGGTGTGCGGATTAATGTCAGGGTCTTCAGTTCGATTCCATTGGTCCACAGGTCGGTTTTTATGCCAGTACCAAGCTGTTTTTGTTACTGTAGCTCTGTAGTAGAGCTTGAAGTCAGGGATCGTGATGCCTCCAGAGGTTGCTTTATTGTACAGGATTCTTTTGGCTGTCCTGGGTTTTTTGTTTTTCCATATGAAGTTGTGTAGCTAGAGTTTTCCTGCCTGGCCCACAGTCAGGACAAATCTCTTTCACCTGCCAGTCCCACAGCCGCTCAGACCCAACCAAGAAAGCACAGAGACTGATATTGCTTTCAAACTGTATGGCCGTGGCAGGCTTCTTGCTGACTGTCCTTATATCTTAAATTAATCCATTTCTATAATTCTGTACCTTGCCACATGGCTCGTGGCTTACCGGCATCTTCACATGCTGCTTGTCCTGGCGGTGGCTGGCAGCGTCTGGCAGCGTCCTTCCACCTTCCTGCTCTTTTTATTCTCTCTGTTAGTCCCGCCTATACTTCCTGCCTAGCCACTGGCCAATCAGTGTTTTATTAGCAACACATTTGCCATACAGAACATCCCACAGCAAAGTTGAGTATTATTCTTTCCAGGTCTGTGAAGAATTGTGTTGGTATTTTGATGGGGATTGCATTGAATTTGTAGATTGCTTTTGGTAAAATTGCCATTTTTACTATGTTAATCCTGCCTATCCATGAGCATGGGAGACCTTTCCTTTTTCTGACATCTTCTTCAATTTCTTTTTTCAGGGACTTAAAGTTCTTGTCATATAGGTCCTTCACTTGCTTGGTTAGTGTTACCCTAAGGTATTTTATGTCATTTGTGGCTATTGTAAAGGGTGATGTATCTTTGATTTCCTTCTCAGCCTCTTTGTCAATTGTATATAGGAGGGCTACTGATTTTTTTGAGTTGATCTTGTATCCTGCTATGTTACTGAAGGTGTTTATAAGCTGTATCCTATATACACAATGGAATACTACTTAGCAGAGAAAAACAATGACATCATGAGGATTGCAGGCAAATGGATGGATCTGGAAAAAATCATCCTGGGTGAGGTAACCCAGACTCAGAAAGACAAACATGGTATGTACTCACTCATAGGAGGATACTAGTTGTGGAACATGGATGACTAGACTGCTACTCACATCACCAGGGAGGCTACCTAGAAAACAGGACCTCAAGAAAGACATGGGGATCACCCAATGACGGAGAAATGGATGAGATCTTCATGAACAGCCTGGACATGAGTGGGGGAAAGGAAGGGCAAAGGGCGAGGGTCGAGGGAAAGACAGCTTAGGGGAGCAGTAGATCCCAGCTGGATCAAGAACAGAGAGGGAGAACAAGGAATAGGAGACCATGATAAATGAAGACCACATGAGAATAGGAAGAAGCAAAGTGCTAGAGAGGCCCACAGAATTCCACAAAGATACCCCCACAATAGACTGCTGGCAATGGTCGAGAGACAGCCCAAAATGCCCCACTCTGGTGATGTTAGGGCCAAACACCCTAATTGTCATGCTAGAAACACATCCAATGACTGAGGGATCTGGATGCAGAGATCCATAGCTAGGCCCGGGGTGGAGCTCCAGGAGTCCAATTAGTGAGAAAGAGGAGGGTTTATATGAGAGAGAACTGTTGAGACCAAGGTTGGATAAAGCACAGGGACAAAGAGCCAAACAAATAGAAACACATGAACTATGAACCAATGGCTGAGGGGCCCCCAACTGGATCAGGCCCTCTGAATGGGTGAGACAGTTGATTGGCTTGATCTGTTTGGAAGGCATCCAGGCAGTGGGACCCAGTCCTGTGCTCATTGCATGAGTTGGCTGTTTGAAACCTGGGGCTTATGCAAGGTCGCTTGGCTCAGCCTGGGAGGAGGGGACTGGCCCTGCCTGGACTGAGTCTACCAGGTTGATCTCAGTCCTCAGGGGAGGCTTTGCCCTGGAGGAGGTGGGAATGGGGGGTGGACTGGGGGTAAGGGGAGGGTGGAGGGAGGGGGGAGAACAAGGGAATCCATGGCTGATATGTAGAACTGAAGTGTATTGTAAAATAAAATAAAATAAAATAAAGTAAAATATATAAATTAGTATTTATCTTTTTGTTAAATATGAAGGATTTAATTTCAATATACTCATTGAACAACAGTATTAATCTGGTTATGACGGTTTTGTTTTTCTTCTTCTTGTTATAGGTTATCAAAAGACAAAAAGAAGAAAACAAGCATAATTGTCCTTAGCTCCTGAAGGGATATTGAGGTATGCAGTTAGTTTGAAGATATAAGAAGTCTGCAGTGAAAGAGCAAACAGTAGTTCTGCCCCCAAAATTGATAGAATTTTGTACTATGGAGAAGGTGGTGTGGCCCACTAACTAGGAACATGCTGCTGTGTGGATGTCTGTGTCCCAGCAAGGAATCTTGTTCATTCCTATCCCCAAGTTGGCGGCATTATGAGGTAGTACTTGGGGAAGACAGTTAGATCACCAAATGTTTATATTGCAGGATTTCAAAGGAGGCACTATCTTGTAGGGTTTCTCTCAGATTGCAAGTTAATAAAGGACAATAGAAAACACGGTAAGACAAATAACATTAAATACAAATACAAATGTATACACACATACCAGAATAAACAAATAAAATAAATACCTAAGATATATACAAAATTGTGTGTGGTGTGTGAGTGGGTGGATGATGTATATGTGCATTATGTGAAGATTTGCTTTTAGCATGGCACACATGTGATGGTTGGAAGACAATCTCAGGTGTTGATCTTCAACTTCCAATTTGAAATAAGATCTTTTGTTGATCACCACCATTGACACCATGTTACCTTTCACACTTCCTCTGGGAATTCTCCTCTTCACACCTCTCATCACGATTGACATTACATGTCTTCTGGGGATCTGAACCCAGGTCCACATGCTTTCATGGAAAGTCCTTCACCCACTGAACCATCTCAGAAACCTGAGCAAAAAATATTTGAAAACAGCATTTAAGAATAAAATGAAGAAAATTTTCCCTAAAGCACGGTCCTCAGAAGTTTGAATAACTGAATTCCACCCCTTCACACGTTGCATACATTGTCTTTAGTGCAATTACGTGAACTTTTGTTTCCTTTGTACTTTCTTTTTTAAATATATCTACTATTTGGATATATCATTATCTTTATGATATCATAAATATGTCCAAGCATTATTTTCATCTTTCTGTACTGCTCTGTCTTCATATTTGAGTTCTTCAGTTATCAATCAATAATTTCTATTAGATGGCTTGCAATTAGTTCTGCCTGATCTTATACTTTAGGTGTCTGGTTGTACCCAGACTAGTTAATAATTCATAGTTCTGGTCAAATACTTAATTAATAGTTACTCAAATATTATCAACTTGTGATATCATTCCAAGTAATGCTCTTCAAAAAAAGTACATTTCTGTTCTGCATATGATAAATATTCATTACAAGTACCATGGTGAAACAATTTTCATTACTTTGCCCAGGATCTTTATTTACCTTTTTCATGATGGCATCTAAAAGGCCATTTAGCCTAAATGTTAGAATTTCTTAACTGGATTCACTATAGGCAGGCTCTTATTTTAGATTTCACAAAACTGCAAACTCCAGATCAACCACAGAATAGGTTAGTTAATCATTGATTGTACTGTTTATATGCTTCCTCCATTTAAATTCAGAAATAGACCTACAGCTACATGAGCACTGCTCAGAAATACATTCCTGTTTCCTTTTCATAAACCACTTATCTTTTCTTTTTTTTCTTTTACTGAAAATACATTATATACACTATATTCTGATTATGATGTTCCTTCTCCAAACTCCTCTGGGATTCCCCATACCTTCCCTCCCATTGGAATCCACACCCTTTCTATCTCTCCTTAGAAAATAAAAAGGCATCTAAAGAATGATTAAAATAAATAAAAGGAAAGAAAAGAAAATCTGAATAGAATAAAACAAACAAAAGAAAAAGTGAAAGAAAAAGTATGAGATTCATATGTAGATGTAGAGACACACATGTTCATGCAAACAGGAATCTCCTAAAATCATAAAACTAGAAGCTATTATATATAATCAAAGGACCTGTAAGGTAAACACAGGCACACAGACACACACACACACACACACACACACACACACACACACACACACACACACCTCGTCAAAACTTTATGAAACAAAGAACCTCCAAAAATACTATTGAGTTCATTTTATATTGGCCATCTAACATAATGAAGCCTGGGAATGAGGCTGGGCCTTAAGAGTGGTTTGAATACTCAGTGAAACTCATTTGGAAATAACTAATTTTTCATTTGCCAGTGGTTATCAATTGGACATAGCTTCTGGGCTATGGATGAGGACTGTGTCAGCTTCCTTCAGTGCTGGAACCCCATGTGGCACAGATCAATGCAGGCCCTGTGAATGCTGTCATGGTCTCTGTGAGTTCATATGTGACAGTCCTGCTGTGTTCAGATGGCCTTATTTCCTTAGTGTCTTCCAATCCCTCTGGCTCTTATGACCTTTCTGTCTCCTGTTCTACAGGGTTCCTTAAACAATGAATGAAGAGATTTAAAGGAGATATCTCATTGAGAACTGACAGTTGAAACTTTTGTACCTCTCTCTGTACATTGCCCACCTGTGGGTCTCTGCATTTCTTCTCATCTACTGCATACGGAAGCTTCTCTGAAAATGACTGAACAGAATCTGATCTGTGAATACAGTAGAATACTAATACTTGTTAGTAGTCATTTTACAGCTACATTTCTGTAACAAAGCAGTAGTATTTTGTTTTCTCCTAGGTCCCTGGATTATCCGGTCTCCAGTTAATGCCCACCAGAGCAGACGGAGTTATTGTTTACCTTTCTCTTTTGGCAGTGTTCAAAGTACCTTCAAGTACCATGAACACTAATCCATAGGGATGAAGGCTCTAGATAGGCACTAGCTCAACTTTGTCATGTTTGATGAATTATGTAGGCTTTGTCTTTAGCAATAGTGCCTAACTGTCAGTTTGTGGAGAGAAACCACAACTGGTTTCTCTTGTTAATAGCTTTCATTGCTTGGGGGTTCCTATATCACAGGCACTAAGGACAATAATTAATAAATGGGACCTCAGGAAATGGATATACTTGTGTAGGGCAAAGGACACCATCACTTGGACAAAGCAGCAGGCTAGAGAATAGGAAAAGATTTTTGCCAGCTACACACCCTATATAGGACTAATATCTAAAATATATAAGAACAAGAAAGCAATCATTCTGAGTGAGGTAACCCAGATCCAGAATGACAAATAGGCTATTTATTAACTTTTACATGGACTTTAGCTGTTACATCTTTGATAAGCAAGCTACAACTCATATAACCACAGATAGTAGGTGCAGAACATGGGAATATTGTGGTGGTATTGTGTTCCCCAAAATATTGTGTACCTTAATAAACTTATCTGGGGTCAGAGACAGAACAGCCACAATATTAAACAGAGGTTAGGCAGTGGTAGCACACGCCTTTAATCCTAGCATTCCAGAGACAGAAATCCCTCTGGATCTCTGTGAGTTCAAGGCCATGTTAGAAACAGCCAAGCATGGTGACACAGTCTTTAATCCCAGAAAGCCAGCCTTTAATTCCAGGGAGTGGTGGTAGAAAGCAGAAAGGTATATAAGGAGTGAGGACCAGAAACTAGAAGCATTTGGCCTGGAGAAGCCTTTGGCCTGGAGAAGCATGTGGCTGGTTAAGCTTTCAGGCTTTCAAGCAGCAGTTCAGCTGAGACCCATTCTGGATGAGGGCTCGGGGCATCCAGTCTGAGGAAACAAGACCAGCTGAGGATCCGGTGAGGAGAGATAGCTGTGGCTTATTCTGTCTCTCTGACCTTCCAGTGTTCACCCCAATAACTGGCTCAGGTTTGATTTTATTAATAAGACTCTTTAAGATTCATGCTACATCATGGGGTAGGATATAGCTCCCTAGGGAGGTGAAATAGAGTAGCTAGTTATGAATGAATAAGAGAAACAAGGAACAAAGGATCAATTAGGGAGTGGTAGAAAAATTGGGAAGAGAACAAGAAAACCACGAGAGATAGCTAAAACAAAGATCATTTGACAAGTCATATAGAAAATAATATAATAGAAGCATCTTAAGATACACACATGTATGAATGCAATCTAAATGTAATTGCCAAATAATGGGAAAGACAGACCCAAATATACATCTCTAGTCACCAAATGAAGTTTCTAGTGCAAGGAACTGGTTAAATTTAGTTGAGTTGTTGGCCAAAAACTCCTTTTCTACTGGAATCTGGGAACATTGGCATATTTGTCCCACTTTCTTCAGGCTACACATAATATTTAGGAGTTAATGCATCTCTATCACTTTAAAGGGTACACAGATGCTTCAGAAGGATGTAGCTGAAGTAAAAGAAGCATTGTCTGATATTAAATTCCTCCTTAATAATTCCCACATGCTAATTGGGCAAGACTATAGACTTTATGTTACCAGAAGAAACATAACACTCAAAGTTGTGGGCTATAAACTGAACTTGAAGCCAAATTTTCTATATTAACACAAGTCCAATTTGAAAACACCCAACAATGGAAAAGATATTGTCATGGAGTAAGGTGATAGCTAGTAAAAATTAGGTAATCATAAAAACACTTTAAAATAATATAAATGTGGGAAAATTTCATAGCCTAACACACCTACGTAACATGGCCAAAACCTTTAAGATAATAAGGTTTCTAAACAAGATGAAATCCTTTGTATCTAGATTCTCTAGAGGAACAGAACTGACTGAATGTGTATATATAAATACAGGGGATTCATTAGAATAGCTTCTAGGCTATCACCTAGCTAGTTCAACAATGGCTGTCTTCTGAGGGAAAAGGAAGGAATTTGGTGGTTGTTTAATACATGAGGGTAGGTGTCTCAGCAGTTACAATCTGCTGCTGAAATCTTGTAGGATTTCTGAACTGTTGGTTTTCAGTCAGCATCAGAATCCCAAAGAAGGAGGTTCTAATGCTAGTTCAGGAGATGCCTCATCAACATCAGCAGAGTAGATGAACTTGTCAGTGAGAGTGAGAGCAAGAAGGCAAAAAGGAAAAGCTTCCCTCTTCCATGCCATCTTAAAAATATTTTTGAGACTATAATATAATTACATAATTTCCCCCTTTCCTTTGTTTCTTCTAAATCCTTCTCTTTTAAATTTGTGATCTCCTTTTTCATTAGCTATTGTTACATGCATACGTACATCATTCCTAAATACATAAATGCAATTATCAATCCATATAATGTTGCTTGTAGGTGTGTTTTCATATGGGTTGCCACTAGAGAGTATGGCCCATCTTTAAAGTGGATCTTCCCACCTGAAATGTTTCAATCAAGAAAAATCCTTCACAAGCTTGCCCAACTGCTTGAATTTTAGTTGATTCCATGTTGAGTCAAGATGACACCAAGGTTAACTATGACATCCTTATATGCATACTAAGATCATATTTAAATAAAGGGATTATATATCAGAAATTAAAACATTATTAAAACAGATGGTCTAATGAGTCCTTGGATGGTACCCACTACTGGTTTTAGATTAATAAATTCAGCCTTTGTATCCTGGCTAAGGATGCATTGGAATCTTTCAAAGAAGATAGATAATAAGGTCTCAATATAAATGATTTCATATCTACTAGGTATATATAGTGTTATGAAGATGTCAGTCAAGGATTTGTGTAGACAGACAGTATTTCAATAAGAGGGAGAGGAAGTAAAATGAACTTAACAAAATTTTATTAGGATCTAACAAAAAAGAGATGGGGTAAAATCGAGAACCTAGTAACAACACTGCAGGTTGACTGAGTAAATAGAAAAAGGGATGGCATTGCTTATAGAAACCTTGGAACACATCACAAAACAAGGATTGGATTGCTACTAATTAGACTGGTACTAATTAATCCTTACCATTACAAATGTTAAGACCTTTGAGTGTTCCCACAACTCAAGGGGCTATAGGGGCTATAGGGGCTGAAGAGGTAGGGGACACGAAAGGAGCTGCAGGGAGGAAAGGGAATGGGGAAGTGATGTAATTATGTTTCTAATTCTTGTTTAGAAACTTTATTACCTCAAAATACAAATAAACATAATGTAATCACAAATTACACTTCAAGTATTCAACTTGCAAAAAAATTCATTGCATTCTTTTAGATGTTTATAATACTCAAGTAGTATAGCTATAAAAATTCTATACTTAAGCAGGTACTTAGCTAATTCATTTATCTCAGTATTCATTTACTTTTTATTGCATGTATACAATCAAATTATTAATAAAATCAGAAATATTTCCTTTGAGTACTACAGTGTAATTTATATTTACTTTAATTGTGTGTGTTTGTATATGTGTGTATGTATGTGTGTGCATGTGATATATGTACTTAGGTGCAGCTGTCTACAAAGACCAGATGATGACAGATACCCTGAAACTCAATTTATAGGTGATCATGAACTGATCAACATGGGTGCTGGGAAGCAAATTAGGGTCCTCTGAAAAGCCAGCAAGTGCTCTTAATCACCAAATCATATCTTTACCCCCTACAATGTATAATAACTTACAGACATGTCATCCTTCAACATTTGAACATGTAAGATGATACTGCACCTGTTTTGATGTTTTTAAAGAAGGTCTCACCTTGTAGTTCTGGGTGGCCTGGCATTCACTATGTAGACCAGACTGGCCTTGAACTCACAGCACTCTGTCTGCCTATGTGAAGTTACTCATCAACAACTATTTGAAGTTCTTTATTTATTTTGT
The DNA here is from genome assembly GCA_902168415.1 of Peromyscus melanophrys. Taxonomy (NCBI): domain Eukaryota; kingdom Metazoa; phylum Chordata; class Mammalia; order Rodentia; family Cricetidae; genus Peromyscus; species Peromyscus melanophrys. The sequence continues at coordinate 21,752 of CABHPR010156650.1, forward strand.
GTTCTCTTCCAAATAAAACTGTTTTAATTTACCCTTGATTTTATTTTACATTGCCATATGATTTAGTCTGAAATATTCCATTTGCAAAGTTAAAAGTGATAAAGGAAAGTATGCAATTTTCATGTACAAACCCAAATCCATAGGATTCTTTAACCAAATGATGAGAAAGTCTTCTTTACTAGCCTGTGAATATCACTGAATTGGGAATAAGAACTGATACTTGGCTTTGTGTTTCACTGGGTAGGCATTTACATTTCAAGCTAATGACACACAGCGTGGTAACCCGTGGTTGGCAGAAACTTTTGTTTAATAACCCATATCCTCTGGGAGCAGCATTGGTTCCCAGGTGTATTATTTCTGTTAAAACTCCTATTTTTTGTTATTGTTGTTTGAATTAGTTTACAAACTAGTCGGGGTTTTATAAAGCTTCTTCATGCACCTTTAATTTTGGAACACATCGTTCCTCTTTTTCTTCTCCCTCCTGCCTGATTTTGAAATGAAATCCCGTGCATTTTACTGTAAACAGTCTGTATCCAAGACTAGGGAAGTCTTAGACCAAGGACACCACATTGTAATGCTATGTTGTTGTTGTTTAATGGTGATGGTGTCAACCCATCTTCTGTGTTTATATCCATGTAGCTGTGATGCTTAACCTTTGGCAGAGAAAATTTAATGCAATACGTAGTGGTTAGTGCAGAGAATCATCATCCTTTAAAGTCTGATAGTAAGTGACTGTGAGTGTTTAGCTGCAGATGGAACATTTGTATTATCATCTATAAACCCGTGGGAAGAAAAGGAGGGAAAAATAAGAGCTGAATGATGAAGTAAGGTCTGGTAAATGCAGTCCTCTAAACATGGCATAGCTATTGCACACATGAACTTGGCAACTGTTAACTGCAGAAGACCTGCACAAGTCAGACTATTTAAACATTCCTGTATTGGGTTTACTTGATTATCACACTGGTTCTAAATTTATCTGCAAATGCTTTAAGGCAGAGAATTTCTAATTCACAATCAAATAAATATATCAAAGCAGCATGAAATAGGTTTGAGGCACTTGCTAGCATGTGGAAATCATGAAAATTCTGGGGAAGGAGGAGTATCTTTTCTTTGGAGGGATGGTCGCTTTCATATTTCCCAAACTTTCCTGGGTACATGACCTCCTCATATCCATGTTCATATAGGGCAGCATTAATTAGAGTCAGTAGATCATATATGTGTGCATGTGTGCATGCATGTGTATTTGAAGCTGGAAGGGAGATATATTGTGGGGAAGGAGAGATGGAGGGAAAGGAAGGGGATTTGATTAAAATGTAATGCATACATTTATCAGATTTTTTTTTTTTTTTTTTAGTTTTTTTGAGACAGGGTTTCTCTGTGTAGCTTTGCGCCTTTCCTGAAACTCGCTTTGGAGACCAGGCTGGCCTTGAACTCACAGAGATCCGCCTGCCTCTGCCTCCCGAGTGCTGGGATTAAAGGAGTTCGCCACCACCGCCCGGCCTTTTTTTTTTTAATTTATTTATTTATTTAATTTTTGGTTTTTCGAGACAGGTTTTCTCTGTGTAGCTTTGTGCCTTTCCTGGAACTCACTGGAACTCACTTGGTAGTCCAGGCTGGCCTCGAACTCACAGAGATCCGCCTGACTCTGCCTCCCGAGTGCTGGGATTAAAGGCGTGCACCACCACCGCCTGGCCCATTTATCAATTTTTTTTTTTTTTTTTTAATGAGAGAAGATTTATTTTGGTTCATGGTTACAGGAGTTTCAGGCCCAGGTCATCTTGTTCACTGACTTGAGCCATGAGGCAAGGCAGAATACCATTGAAATGGGAGTATATGGCTGAAGCAGTTGTTAACACATAGCAGCAAGAAAGAGTGGGGGAGGGATGAATGTCAGTCATTCATACCTTCTTCTACAGTTTCTACCATTTTTAATAGCCCCTTGTCATCAGGGAAATGCAAATCAAAACAACTCTGAGATACCATCTTACACCTGTCAGAATGGAATAAATGCAAATTTATCACAAACTCTATGTCTGCCTAACATTGTGATGCACAATAAATGGAGTAACTGAACAACACTTTTGTATAATGCCATGATGGTTTAAAACATATGTAGAATATGCTATGTTGATCAGAAATATATTTCTAGGAGTGAGCAAGGGATGCTTTTAGGTTTGACACTAACATCTCTTTAAAGGAAGATAGATTGCCTCATACTTCAGGAAATTTTCACTTCCCTTGACCTATTAGCTCACAAAAATTATGCAGCATGTGAGATTACATATTTTTAGCCAGGCGAGATAGTTTGAACATCTCTGACACAACCCACACTGAGTGTCATTACTACTCTTGTTAGTAGGAAAATCTTTCAAGGGTGAAAATTCTGGATAAACATTTAAGGGTAGCAATGTGGGTTTGATAGGTTTAAAAATACCCTGTGGTAATGATTAGAACCAGAAAAAAATGCACACTAAAACATATCCTGAAAACCAGACTCAGGTGTATTTTTTTCAAAAGACTAGTGTTTCAGGCTATTTGGATTAATATGCATTATACCTGCTCCACAGATTAAGTTAAAGCACCTGGGATACGGATGGCCATGAACCACCTTATCTGGACTCCGCAGGTACCTTGAGTCGTTTGCCACCTGCGACATGATTGTCATTCTACTCCGGTGTAGGCAGTGGTACAGGAGCTAAAACCATCTCTTCTCCTTCCCTTCATTTCCCACAGAGAAATGCAAGGCAGTACAGCCTATTTTTAAAACAATACTGTTTCCCTGTATTTAGACGGGAAAATGCACTCAGAATTCAGAGCCAGCTAACGTATCCTTCACCAGAAAATGGAACAATTATTGTCTATAGGGAGGGACAAGAGCAAAATTAAATGTAGATACCAAGGGAGACTTTTTCTACATTGTTAATTAGGTTTCTTTGGTGCCTTTCTGAATCAAAATCACTCACTCACTATTATGATCACTTCTTAAAATATATTTTCGTTTTCTTCTATACAATGAATCAAGAGTTCAGCTGAAAAATTAGGGCGTAGATGGAAAAATATCTTGACTCAGTATTTAGACAGTTGAGGAAAACATTGGTAAATATGAATATATATATATATATATATATATATATATAT
>CABHPR010156651.1:1122-14950 GCA_902168415.1 Peromyscus melanophrys
TCTCTCTCTCTCTCTCTCTCTCTCTCTCTCTCTCTCTCTCCTCTCCCTTTAATAATAAAACTTTCCACATGGATGTCATGTCTGCTGTGTGAGTGACTTTCCACAGCACCACACCACAGGGCACCTTGGTTCAAACCCGCCAAAGCTTTTCACAACCTTTCAAACACTAGTTATATACCCAAAAGAACTAAGGGGCTGGAGAGATGGTTCAGCAGTTAAGAGTTAAGACTGTTCTTCGAGAGAACCTGAGTTCAATTCCCAGCACCCACATGGAGGCTCAATCTCAGGATCAGACATCTTCTTCTAACCTCTGGGACACTGCATACATGTGGTGCATGGACCCACAAGCAAGCCATACCTACACACAGTCAAAATGCCCCTACACATAAAATAAGTTAATTAATAATTTAGGCTGAGCAGGCCAGTGCACATCTTTAATCTCAACACTCGGGAGGCAGAGGCAGGACAATCTCTGTGAGTTTGAAGCCAGCCTGGTCTACATAGCAAAAACCAGGACAACCAAGACTACATAGAGACCCTGTCTCAAAAAGGTCATCCGAGAGATAGTGAACATGGATGTTCGTAGCAGAATTATTCAAAAGAGTTAAACATGGCAGCAAGTGGGCTTGGAAGCAAATATCTGTAATCCTAGCACTTGAATTTGGAGCTAGCCTGGGCTAAAGAGTATGCCTCTCTGGGGGGAAAATGCAAACAACTCAGCAGGTAATAGACAGGTAACTAGACAGACAAATTGTGGGTGTATATCTACCTCTCCATACAATATGTATGCACACATATGAAAAGGAAGATAATTGGGATACATGTTCCACCATAAACAGCCTTAAGGACATTATGCAGAGTGAAATAAGGCAGCACAAAAGATGGAAAGTGTATGATTCCTCCATATGAGATACTTAGAATAGTCAAAAATCACAGAGGTGGTTGTCCAGGACTCAGGAGGAAGAATAGGGAATTATTGTTTAACAGGTTAGAGTTTCAGTTTGGCAAGTATAGTGTTCTAGCAATGCGTGGTGGTGGTGGTAGTTAACCATAAATGAGTGGGGTTTTTTGTTTTTTGTTTTTTGTTTCCCCAGACAGGGTTTCTCTATGTAGCCCTGGCTGTCCTGGAACTCAATCCATAGACCAGGCTGGCCTTGAACTCACAGAGATCCACCTACCTCTGACTCCCAAGTGCTGGGATTATAGGCGTGTACCATCATCACCCGGCAAGATGAGTGTTCTTAATGCTACTGAATTGTAGGCTAAAAATGTTTAGAATATCAAGTTTTATATTAGAAAATTTATTTTTCAAGTTTTTTTTAAGTTGGAGCTTAATTTTCCAGGGTGAGGAGACATGACTAAACAGTGTGATGAAATCAGAGAAGGTCAAGCCCATTCCTTTTGAGACACTACACGAGGAACTTTCCCGTGGGCCTTCCAACCGGGTTTTCACCTGCTTCCAATTCATCTGGATTATCTTATCTGCATTTTCCAGTGGCTTATGATTCCAAAAGTAACTGCTTAGTGGAATATTCCTGAGTGTGAGTTTGGAGAAATTGTGGCATTGTGCAGGGGAAAAATTGGTAGAGTCGTTCTTTCTAGGGTAAACATTAGAACGAAATAGTTGTTTTTCGAAGTACTTAGACCTTGAAGAAATAATTGTGGAAAACAGTGGTTGTTTCCTGTTGCATGATTCCTAATTGGTCTTATAATAAAAACCCAGAGCCAGATATTTGGATAAATGCTGAAAGATCAGAGGAAACAAGCCACAGTCACTTCTCACCTCACCAGCTCCTCAGCCGAAAGGGAAGATCCTGTCTCCATGAATCCTCAGACTGAATAACTCTGAGTCCTCAGCTGGAAAGGGGGCTGAGTTCCTGTCTCCTCCCCACTTATCTGCCTTTCTCCGCCCAGTCATATCACTTCCTGTCTCAAACTCCTAGTACTGGGATTGATGGCGTGTGCGCTTCCCAAATACTGGGAGCAAAGCCATGAGATCTCAAGTGCTGTGATTAAAGGTGTGTGCCACCACTGCCTGGCTCCGATTCTCTTTTAAACTGGATTAATCTCATGTATCCAGGGTGGCTTTGGACTCTCAGAGATCCAGACAGATCTCTGCCTCCCGAGTGCTAGGATTAAAGATATGTGCTACCACTGCCTGGCCTCTGTGTTTAATCTAGTGGCTGGCTCTGTCCTCTGATCTTCAGGCAAATTTTATTTGTTAGAATACAAACAAAATATCACCACATTTTCTCTTTTTTGTCTAAAATAATAAAAGAAGGTTATAACTACTGTAAGAAAAACTATATACAATATATATAGACAAGAATTACATTAATGATGTCTAGTCCATTTACATTTGACAAATTCAGAGAAAATACTCCATTATCTATCCTATCTTGGTGAGTCCAAAATGTTGTACCTAATTCACTTCTTTCCTAATTTGCATTACCAAAACTATCTCTTTTTTTTTTTAATTTGGTTTTTTGAGACAAGGTTTCTCTGTGTAATAGTCTTGGCTATCCTGGATCTCGCTTTGTAGACCAGGCTGGCCTCAAACTCACAGAGATCCACCTGCCTCTGCCGTCTGAGTGCTGGGATTAAAGGTGTGTGCCACCACTGCCCAGCTGGGCATTGTGTTCTTAAATTTACTTCCTGCTGTCTGGGGGTGAAGGCATCTTTAGGGGATCCTGAAAACAAAATTTGGGGTTAATTGTCAAGTCCTGGGAGAGTTAGCTGTATCATTTGTTGTCTAGTTTCTACATAATGGGAAAGTGCAGGGCTTGTCTCAAGTCCTGGCTAGAGTAGTCTATAAGACTGGAATCATCTTAGCTAGCCACCTCGAAATTGTCCTGAGCAGTTTGTAGTCCAAAGCCGATCTTTGTGGTGTTTGTCTTATCATAGTCCATGTGGAATCATTGTTTTGGGATCCCATCATCTTTTTGGAGACTTCAGAGATCCCATTAAGTCAGATTATTTCTTTTCTTGGTCATTTTTTTCTAGATAGTTCTCCCTTCTTCTTTGGATTTTTATTTGTCCAAAGGTCTTTAAATTACTCAAGATGGTTGTTTTCATTATCCTGAAAAGACAAAACAAAACTGTAGCTGGAGCGCTTCTCTCCAGGTCCCACCAAGCCCCCGCAGTCCCACAACCCATGTATAAAATAAACATACAGACACTTATATTATTTAAACTGTTTGGCCTAATGGCTCAGGCTTCTTGTTAACTGTACTTATATCTTAAATTAACCCATTTCTATAAATCTATACCTTGCTTGTGGCTTGTGGCTTACCGGTACTTTACATGCTGCTTGTCATGGCGGCGGCTGGCAGTGTCTCTCCCTCTGCCTTCCTGTTCCCTCAATTTTCCTCTCTGTTAGTCCCACCTATACTTCCTGTCTGGCTACTGGCCAATCGGTGTTTTATTTATACAGAGCGATATCCACAGCACAAAACCCTTCCCCTACCCTAACTTTGAGGAGGTTCCAAATGTAATCTTTATCAATTTTGACTTACGGTTTCTCCTGAATTTTTGTTTTATCTTCTATAGCTGTTCTATCATCCAGGGCAGTATGGTTTCTTACAATAGGCGTTAGGTTCTTTAATTGCTCTAGGAAGGAGTTTCCTCCATGATGACAGGAAAGGACTGAACTGAATTTGTCATGGGAGCCTGCAAGAGACCCCTCAGGGAGTTTCCTGATGGCAAAGGATTACCTGTCTGTCCCTTGTTGATCTACATTCATTAGTCTAATGTCTACCTTTGCTACACCTTCTGCATAATCCATAAGGGGGGATTCTGTTTGGGATTATTCTTAGAAAAAATTATTGCTTCTAGGAATGCCCTGTCTACAATCCCTTTTAAGTGACCTTATTTACTGAAATTGAAATTTTTGACATTTTGATTTTTCAAGCCTCTGGAAATCACCTCTCCTATCTAAGCATCATCATGGTCATAAGATTCAATATCGACTGTATCCTGAATCCATTCCTCCAAGGGTGCTGATCTTGCCTTTAACGGCCTAATTACCCTTTTGCATTGTGCACTAGCATTTTCAAAAGCCAGAGATTCAATTATTATTTGTCTAGCTTCTGAATTTGGTATCATTCTATTTACTTCTGAAGTCAATCTTTGTAAGAAATCAGTGAAGGTTTCTTTGGGGCCCTGTATAACTTTTGCAAATAACTCAATTTTCTTCCCTACTTCTTCAATTCTGTCCCAAGCATTCAAGGCTACTGTGCAGCATAAAGCCAGGGTGTGGTCATCATATAAAGATTGTCTTTGTACATCAACATAATTGCCTTCTCCAAGAAGTAGATCTTGGCAAATTTCAATACCTCTAACCCTACTTCATTGTTCAATGGTCTTAGCCTCATCCTTCCACCAGGTCCTCCACTGTAATTGGAGACTAGCCTCCAAGACTGCTGTAACAAAGTCTCTCTGTTAGACCCCAAAGGTTAGGGTCTCAAGTGGGCACCCCAAGAACCCAGATCCGGTCCAGTTGATGCAACAGCACAAGATTTATTGAAGCGACTGTACAGTCAGGCAAACTCAGCTCAAAAGAGCAAAAGTCGCATGGCACTACAGTCACATAGGCACTTTTAAAGGAAAAACCCACAAAAGCCACAAGATTACAATTCCCATACAATTTCGTTTCACTTGATTTATGTCTAGAGGCTAATTTCATAAGATCATGGTCTGATCACAGGGTGGATACAGTCACGTCTGCATACCCATTTTTCCTAAAACCTCAAGGAGGGGTATCAGGGTGGGAGTGGAGTTTACACAAAGGTCACAGTGGTCCTTCCTGGAACACTTGCAATTATCCCAGTCACAGTTGAGCACATCTCTTAACAGAAATCTCTTTACATTGTTACATTGTTGCAGGGGTGGTCGAATAATGGTTGAGTCAGGTTGCCCTTGGAACTAGTTTTCTTTTTAGTTCCTTATTCTCCTAGGGCTTGGGGGGTGTAAGCCTGAAGGGTTAGGGTCTTTCATCTCCAGTCATGAGGGATAATTCTATTACAAGTTGACCACAAGTTTAACATCTGCTTCACAAAAGGTGAGTGCATGCCACATGAGAATATCACTTTCCTGAATCTCTCCAAATTTAACATTTGCACAAGAGTCCATTCAGGTCATATACAGTCTGGGGGAGATATGTATCATTTGACAGTTCCTGTAAGGTTACTGGATGAATTAAGGTTGGCTGTTTGAAAGTCTTAAGCTGTTTTTCTGAAACCTTATAATGCATTATAAAAAATTCCTGTGTCTGGGTCTAAATATCTCTATGATCTGTTTTAAAAAATTTTTCTAAAATTTTTATCTTGGCTCATATTGACCAACTTTTTTAATGATAAAACAGAAATGATCAAACAAACATATTTATAATTGACATTACATAAATCCCATCTACATTAATTATCCTCTCATTAATTGTTCCATTTCTAGCCATCTAGTGTATTACCAAATATAGACCTAATTCCCTCCTATCTCTCTGTCTTTTTATTTTTCACTAATTCTTCCCTTTAAGAAATCCCAATTGACTCACCAAATCTGCTGACAATAATGATTCAGATGATGATTGGGCAGCTACCTAGTGTGGCAGCAGCCTGAGGAGGGGAGTCCAGAGAAAGCCACAACCCACCAGGAGAGGGAAGAAGCCAAAGAGCCAGTTGTCTGGGGATGGTACACATGTGAAAATAGCTAACTCCTGTGGCTTTTGGAGCCCGAAAGCCTGTGGAGTTTGCTGCAGAGAGACTGCACCAGAAACTTAAAGGGAAATGTAGTGATTTTTTTTTTTTGTACTCTCTAACAAATAAAATTTGCCTGAGGATCAGAGGACAGAGCCAGCCGCTAGATTAAACATAGAGGCCAGGCAGTGGTGGCACACACCTTTAATCCTAGCACTCAGGAGTCAGAGATCTCTGTGAGTTCAAGGCCACCCTGGACTATATGAGATTGATTCAGTTCAGGAGAGAAACAGAGCCAGGCAGTGGTGGCACACACTCAAATTAATTCCAGCACTTGAGATCTCATGGCTTTGCTCCGAGTATTTGGGAAGCACACACGCCATTAATCCCAGCACTAGGAAGGTTGAGACAGGAAATGACATGGCTGGGAGGAGAAAGGCATATAAGGTGTGAGGAGACAGGAAGTAGAAGCTTTCGGCTGAGGACTCAGAGGCATGCAGTCTGAGGATTTGTGGAGACAGGATCTCACCTCCCTTTCAGCCTGAGGATTTGGTAGTGGTGAGAAGTGACTTGTTCCTTTGTCTCTCTGATCTTTCAGCATTTACCCCAATATCTGGCTCAGGGTTTTTATTCTAAGACTAATTAGGATTCATGCAACATCTGGCATCCAACTTTTGGGGCATGAATTCATGAAAAGGCCGCCTGCCTATGGCTCTGTAGCCACAGGCCAGAGCTACATGTGGCCGGAGTCTCCACCCAGCTAGGGCCAGAGTCCCTACCTCCCCAGCTCCTCAGCTGAAAGGGTAAGATCTTGTCTCCACAAATCCTCAGCCTTTCTCTGCCCAGCCATATCACTTCCTTGTCTCAACCTTCCTAGTTCTGGGTGTGTGACTCCCAAGTACTGGGATTAAAGGTGTGTGTCACCACTGCCTGGCTCTGTTTCTCTTTTAGATTGGATTAATCTCATGTGTCCCAGGGTGGCTTTGAACTCACAGAGATCCAGACAGATCTCTGCCTCCTAAGTGCTAGGATTAAAGGTGAGTGCTACTACTGCTGTGGGGGTCCCTGAACCTGAGTCCCTTTTCAGGGCACCATCTGTGGGAGGTCAGCTCCCACCTTTTAAAGGGTTCCTATGAGGAGGAGAGAGGAATAAGAAACTTTTAAATAGAAAGTTAGTGGAGAGGAGACAGACAGAAACACATGATAGCTTTGGGAGGACCTGGATCAAAACCTACCAGCCCCTCTGTCTCTTCAAAAGGGCTTTTCATAACAATGCCAGGGGGTGGGGCAAAAGACCTCCCCCTTGCTAGATCAAAGCACACCACACAGCTAAGTGCAGACCCTTCCAAACACCTGGTAACCATGCTTGTGGTCCAATCATTCCCCCATGCAGCCCAGCTGGGTAAAGCAAGCTCGGATCTCACTAGCAAACCTCTGTGGGCCTTTACAGCTCCCCCTTCTTAATATATTAAAGGGCCCCTCAGGCCCCTCAGATAGACTGTGTCTGCCTTAGGTCGTCTCCTTCAGCTGGACAAGCCTTACCCATATTTGAGATACACTTTCCACCAAGTGTATTCTGTATTAGGTTGGAAGCTCGCAAGAACATTGCCCATTCCTGACTACCAGCCTCTGGCAGGTGGAAGTACAGAGCTTAACTCAACTCTGACTCAGGTCCCTACTAAGAGCTTGCAAGTAGTTGGAACAACCACAGCAATCCCTAGGGCTGCCACACCTACCAGTAAAGGAGTAGAGGATAATAAAGATGGAATGTCCTTTTTGAATGGGTCTAAGATGTCTATAACAGCCTTAGCTGTGCCAAGATCTTTTTTAAATCAATGAACTCTTGATGCAAATGCATCAAATAAATCAATAAACTGATGTAACTGCATCAAACTTAAAGAATCCCTTAGCTTCAACAAACCATGGTTCATTAATATCAACAGATTGACATAATTCTACTATATTACTATACATATTTACAACTAGTATGAATATTACTACACATATTTACAATTCTTACATTCAAAAGCAAACTCTCTACAGGACTACTTTACAAATTTTAGCAAATATCTAAAAGAGATCTCTTAACAGAACTATTTACATTTTCTTCGAACAAGACAGACAGTACATGAATCATGAGTCACCATACTTAAAATTGTAGGTGAACTCAGAATTGTTTCACTTCTGAAGTTTGCAAAAACTCAGAAAAATTAGTTCTAATAATAGTCTTAAAGTTCTCCTGAAAGTTTGAAACCAGAGCCTAATTCGTCAGCAGCTCTGTCAGCAGCTCTAGAGTCTTTGCATCCAGCTCCCTCGACCCCAGGATTCCGTAAGTGTTGCTGCTGCAGGGCTGGAAACCTCGGGACCACGCTGCTCCTCCTGAGCCACCTTCCGCACCAGGCCCTGCCAGACATTCCGGAACTGGCAGAAATGTGCCCAGAGGCAGATGGTCACTGGACAGGGGGTGGTCCCTTTACTCAAATTCATTGCAGTTCCCCTGAATGTAACAATTCAAACGTGGCTGAAACTCCACTCCCAGTGACAGCAGCACTTTCAGTAGCTTTCCCTAGGGTGAAGGTGGAATTACTGTACTAAACTGCCTTTCTGTTCAGCTAATAAGACTCAGGAACGGCCTCTTAAAGGGGCCATTGATTTGCTGCTAGCAATCAGATTTGGTGTGGCTCTGGCCTCTATTTCATCCCAGCTTTTACCAAATAATGACAAAACTTTTGTCCCAAACTCCTTCTCAGCAGTCTTGGGGGCCCCCTTAGTCTCCTGCTTTCCCCAGACTGCAGAACGGAACATCAGTGTGAGGAACATTGGTTCATCAGCAGCTACGGTGTCATCAGAGCTGACATTCCTCTGTTCCACTCATGCACCATACGCTCAGGCAGCCATCAAGCTTCATTTGGTGACTGAGGGTACAATTCCCCCTTCTTAGTTCTTTGAAGCTGCATGTTAAAACTGCCATGAGCTCTCTCAGTGGTGCCTTGTCCTTGATAGACTTTTATTAGCCCAGTGTGTCCCTCACTTGCATCTCAGGCACAACTCAGGTTCCTTATTAGCCCTTAAGCTTTTTCCACACCCAAAGCAACTTCCCCTGTACCAACAGCTTTCCCTTGCTGGGAGCCAGTCATTCCCCTATGCAGCCCTGCAGGGTAAAGCAAGCTCAGATCTCACTAGGAAACCTCTGTAGATCTCCACACACTGCCTGACCTCTATGTTTAATCTGGTGGCTGGCTCTGTCCTCTGAACTTCAGGCAAATTTTATTTGTTAGAGTACAAACAAAATATCACCACAGTTTTCTGTTATCTATAGTTTTGCTTGAAGGAGCTTTACAGCCATTTCATGGCTTCAGTCACAAGAGTATCCTGGCACACCTAGATATCTTGGATTATTATGTTCTGTAAACAGTATACATTAAGGATTAAGTTGCAATGGTGTGATGTTTTCCTTAAGAAAACAGATAGATCGGGGTCATTGGTATGGGGAACTTGTTTTACCCAAAAATAACTTTTGTGTAACAATTATTAAATAAGCCTTTGCATGACTGTTCAAGGTTCAGTTCACAGAAACTGTTCCTCCCTGCTGCCAGAGAGCCTAAAATTCATCTTAGAGTGATCCTCTTTTCTTTGACCAACTCACTAAACAGAACAACCAGACAGCATTGGACCTGTCTTCTTGGACTTAATGACCCCGTATGAGATATCATCTTATGATAAATGGATTGTGATGGGATGCACCCACTTCTTTTTCTGTTTCCACCTGGCTCCAACTCCCAATTACAATGGATAAAGCTGTGGCACCATTTTCTAGTTTCTAGGGGAGGGAAGTTTTATCTGGATTATACTTCCAGTCTGTCACTGAGGGAAGTCAAGGCAGGAGCCTGAAGGCAAGACAATCTGCTATTAGATGCAGAATTACCTCCAGCTAAGAAACTCACAGCCAAGGAAGTACAGCAGAAGTTATGGAGGGGAGCTGCTTGATGCTCATTTGCAAGCTCAAGCTTCTCTGATTTTCTTATACAGCTCTGCTTAGGGCTGGTACCGCCCACAGTGGGCCAGGCCCTCCTACATCATGAACAATCAAAACAATACCCCACAAACATGCCAATAGGCCAATCTGATGTAGGGAATTCTTCAGTCGAGGCTTCTTTTCCCAGATGACTCTAGGCTGTGCTAAGTTGACAGCTAAAGCTAACTAAGACACATTCCTAAGTTAGACAAGTTCAGACTGTAAGACCAACAAAGACAAACTTTCTGATAATTCTACCTGTTGAGCATGAAAAAGCTGGAACACAAGGAGGTGGTGGGATAAATTGAGGTCGTGGACACTGATACTTGCGTTTCTGTCTCTCAGGTGGGCGTAACTGTCCATTTGACATGGTCTAGAATCACCTGGGGGGAAAAAGTCTTAATTGAGCAATTGTCTTTTTCAGGTTGGTCTGTTGGGCATGTCTGTGAGGGACTGTTTTGATTATTGATTGATTCAGCAGAGTCCAGCCCAGTGTGGGTGGCACCATCCCTGGGAGAGTGGTCCTGAGCTGTACGAAGTTAGTGAGAGCGCCAGCAAGCAATGTTCCTCCCAGATTCCTGCCTGGTGGTTCCTGCCCTGAGGTCTCCCTACAGTGGGGTGTGAGCTGGAAGTGTAAGCCAAATAAAACCAGGTTGTAGTATTTGTCATAGCAGCAGAGCTCAAACACAAGATCAAGGTCTCCCCGGATAACACAGAGCCAAGACTTTGTTAGTGACATTTCAGTAATGTTACCAGAGGTGACTGGAAGGGCTGACCTGAGTGAAGCAGGGTGTGCTGGCTCTATTTATGTCAACTTGACACAAACTGAAGTCATCTGAGAGGAGGGAATCTCAACTGAAAAACTGCCTCCATAAGATCAGGCTGTGGGCCAGCTGGTAGAACATTTTCCTATTTAGTGATCAATGGAGGAGGGCCCAGCTCTTTGTGGGTGGTGCCATCCCTGGGCTGATGGCCAGTGGGTTTTATAAGAAAGCAGCTGAGCAATGTAGGGAGCTGCGTGCTGCCACGCCTTACAGGTGGCGCTGGTTACCGCCTTCCGCCATCCCGACGGTGAGCGCTCCCGTGGTAAACAATTGTAGCGGAATTTGTGGCTTGCTTACGCATGCTTGAGCCTATTGGGCAATGCCCACGTGGTGACCTGGGGTTGGCGGCCCAGAGCCTATTTAAGGCCGGGAGAGGCTTTGCCCGGGGGAACTTTTAGAAGTCAGAAGATTGATCAAGGCCTGAATAAACTGCAAGAAGAAGAGCTCGGTGTCGTGTCCTCTTTGCTGGACGAGGGGGCGCGACAGAGCAAGCCCTGGGGAGCAATCCAGTAAGCAGTTCCCCTCTGTGGCCTCTGCATCAGCTCCTGCCTCCAGATTCCTGCCCTGTTTGAGTCCCTGTCCTTGACTTCCTTCAGTGATGAACAGCAATTTGGAAGTGTAAGCGAAATGACCCTTTCCTCCCCAACTTGCTTTTAGTCATGGTGTTTTGTCGCAGCAATAGAAACCCTAACTAAGACGGGGTATAAAGATGCGGATGAGGTTAAAAGGAACCCCCACCTCGTGTTTCTCTCATGCCATGGTTTCTCTGGATCTTGTACAATCCATTACAAGGTGGAACACAGATTAACGTGGCTGCATCAATATGACCTACAAGAAGTTGTGGCTCCAGGAGCTCCTCTTCAGGAGCTGTATCAAGACCGAAGAGAGGTTGCCGGGCGGTGGTGGCGCACGCCTTTAATCCCAGCACTCGGGAGGCAGAGCCAGGCGGATCTTTGTGAGTTCGAGGCCAGCCTGGTCTACGGAGTGAGATCCAGGAAAGGTGCAAAGCTACACAGAGAAACCCTGTCTCGAAAAACTAAAAAAAAAAAAGACAAAAGAGGCAAGAAGAAGACTGAATCTGTAGGAAGAGCACTGGGTAGTCATTAGGGTCTAACCAAAGATTTGATTTAGAAAAGAGCAGTTTAGAGGCTGATGAGATGGCTTAAGGATGTGATGGTGTATCTTTCAAATACAAGCTTGTTGGAACAAGAGAGAGTGGGTGTTTCCAGGGCCCCTCCTCTGTCTGAATACTTGCTCCCCAGTTGGTGGAACTGTTTGGGAAAGATTAGGAGGTGTGACCTTGTTGGAGAAGATTTGTCCCTGGGGGTGGGCTTTTAGGTTTCAAAAGACTTCCACCTTTCCATGCTCTTCTCTGCCTCCTGCTTGCAGATCAGTCGTGAGTGCTCAGCTGTTCCTGCCGGCATACCTTTGTTCTGCCATTGTGAGCTCTAATCTGCTAAACCCTCAAGTCCCAAACCAAATACTTTCTTCTATAAGCTTCCTTGGTCATAGTGTTTTATCACAGCAACAGAAAAGTAGTTAATACAGAGGATAAAAGCACTTGCTACCAAGCCTGAAGATCAACTTGAGTTTAATCACCAGGACCTACTTGCTGGAAGGAGAGAACTGACTTTTGCAAGTTGTTCTGGTCTCTACATGAGCACTGTGGCACTTGGGTTGTGCACATGCACACACACATAATAAAGAAATAAATCTAATAGAAATGTTTTTAAAAGAGCAGAGTCTATATTGAACAGTTTACAGTGCTTCAGATACTGGTGAGATGTAGAAGAGAGAAATCAGATGAGAGAGACAGAAACCAAAAATGGGATGACCTGAGAAAGGCCAGATCTGACAGGGAATGAGCAGGTCTCCTGGCTGTCAGCAGCCAAAGCTGCCTGAGGTATAGACAGCTGGTTCTGGTGGCATCTGCCACTTGGAGATCTTGTCATTTCCCCTTGATGAACAGAAGTGTGCACTTTCCTGGCACTTTCACCTACTCAGGATACTCCTTAAAATAGAATCGGGAGGCAGTTTTGTATGAGAAGCCAGGATGTCGGGAACAGTGAGTGAATCTCTGAAAAGGATGCAGAAACGGATGCCGAAGTATCCAAGCAGGCAGCAAGGACCCCAGCAGCACCTGGGAAGGCAGAGTTGTTGGCATCTCCTTTGCAGCAGAGAACATGGAACTGGGCATGAAAGAAATGTTTTGTGATCTTTCAAATACAAGCTTGTTGGAACAAGAGAGAGTGGGTGTTTCCAGGGCCCCTCCAGACAGCTATGAACAGAACTGGTCACCTACCAGAAGAAGAAAATCACCTCCTGTGCACTCAGATGCCATGGCTACATTCTGCTCTGAAGACTCAAAGCTGGCAACCTTGACTGGACTGCAAGCTCCAGGGGAAAGCAGTTACATCTTTTACTGATAAACCTCCAATTCTAGAACAATACCTAGTACTCAGTAAATACCCATCAAATAAATCTTCTCTGGAGGGGAAAAAAAACAGCTCCAAAGCCCGTCATTCCTCAAGTACTACTGGGACCTTTAAAGAGCAGGAATTTTTATGTTTTTTTTAAATGAAGATGTAAAAGTTATTTTTAAAAAAAGCCTTGGGCACTGTGGTGGTTTGGATAAGAATGGCCCCCATAGGCTCATAGATTTAAATGCTTGGTTACCAGGGAGCGCTACTAGGAGGTGTGGCCTTGTTGAAGTAGGTGTGGCCTTATTGGAGGAAATGTGTCACTGGGGGTGGGCTTTGAAGTTTCACAAGTCCAAGCCAAGACCAGTCTCTCTCTCTCTCTCTCTCTCTCTCTCTCTCTCTCTCTCTCTCTTTCATGTTGCCTGCCCATCTGAATGCAGAACTCTCAGCACCTTCTCCAGCACCACGTCTTCCTGTGCGCCTCCATGCTCCCCACCACGCTGACAGTGGTCTAAACCTCTGAACTGTAAGCGAGTGCCAATTAAATACTTTCCTTTATAAGAGTTGCTGTGGTCATAGTGTCTCTTCACAGCAATAGATCATTGACAAGATTGGTCCATGTTGCTTTCAAATCCCAAAAAAAACTCAACACATGTGTCACTGCCTACTTTCCCTCCCCAACACCTTGACTGTCTACCTGCAAAGGCACTAGAGATTAGACCTCAGAAGGATAAGCAAGCAGAAGCAAAGGATGAACTGTGTGTGGTTCCTAGGGACGTGCTCCCAGTCTTGCTGAGAGCGAATGGGAGAAAAGCTTCAGTGGAGAAAGTGAAGGTACCTGGGCAGGGAGGGATGACAAGTGTTTCCTTTGTAAGCAGC